>OX579646.1:10061236-10222970 GCA_951230895.1 Carpatolechia fugitivella | reverse complement strand
GTGACGCAGTATTAATAAGCAAGAAATAGTTAGAGTCCCTTCTGTTCGGAGATTGAGAGACCAAGCGAAAAGCGGTTTTCAAGCTGGCTGGACACGTTTGCGTTCGATTATCTCGGGTTCTCTAGCGTCACATAAACTGAAATAAGCGTGATTAGCCGTCACCTTAAATTGTGTATTGACCTACTTAAACGCGGCTCATTTGGAAGAATTGTCCAGCCAGCCTGAGTCACATTTCTTGTGCTTTGGTCCCTGTACTGTTAGCACATAAGTTGACTGAATAAAATAAATAAATAAACGCGACTAAGTACGGGTGAGGTGTGACAAAACTTTTATCTACTCTCATATCGTAAAATTCGAATTACAAAATCGGTTTATATTGGCACACTTTATAAACGCATGTACATAAAATTAAAAATAAAACTCTATTATAGTACCGCTATCTTTTTTTTATCTATCCGCTATGGTTTTAGGCTGAATACGAAAAAAAAAGGCGCACGCATGCGTTCTGAGACGCGCTGAAATCTATTAAAGCACCCGTAATTGCGTTCCGAATCACTGTCAGCCATACATTTTTTGCTTTTCTGATCGCTGACAGCGATCAGAAAAGCAACATTTTGGGCGCATTCCAAGCAGCGCTGAAAGTCTGATTCGGAATGCGCCCAAAATGTTGTCTGTGGAGCGCCCGCTTTAGCGCATGCGTAGTGATATGCTGGCTGGGTTGTGGTTGGTTCTGTGGTTTGGCGCCATTCTTGTTTCTTGAATTTGGCAGAAATATTGTTATTTTTGCGTAAAAATGTCCGATAGCAGTGTTTGTGAACAGAATTTGACTCCACCCGATATTTTAAATGCGGCGACGGAAATGCCTCATAATCTTTTACCAGCAAAGTCGAGAAAAATATATGATAAATGCTATGAAGATTTTATGGAATGGAAAATGCAAAAAAAGGTACTTCGTTTTTGTTCAACACCAATGTATGAGAGTAGATAAAGTAGTGTATGAAACTGCACATAACTAGGTATTAAAACACTCGTGTGCATCTATTAAAAACCTCGCCTACACTCATGTTTTAATACCCCTCATTATGAAACAGTTTCATTAACTACTATTATAACATTGGTAGTTGCTGACCGTCCACGTCGCCGACGGAGTCGAGCGTCATGAAGTTGTCGAGGTCCACGTCCATGCCCTCGTCGGCGCTGGCGTCCCTCGTCGTCCTCCGGCTCCTTGGGGCTGGAGCGCCGCAGCGACTGCGACGCCTGCGCATCAAGGCTCATTACATAACACTATAAGTATTATTTTTATTTATATATGTCGCAGTAAGATGGTTGTAGCCGTGATATGATCATATCCCCAGTGATGCGATCATATACTGGAAGACAGTTATATGAAAGCTGTTCATTACTATCTTAATAGGGATATGATCATGTTACTGAACTAATCTAGTGTAATAGTTATTAAGGCGGGGTTATGCGAAAATACCGCCCATAGTAGCTACTTTGACGATCAACACATTGGTTGGCTGGAAGAGATCTCTCTTTAGAGATAAGCTTGCCTTTGCTACAGCTATTAATAATATCATTTCTGTATAGTGTACTATTGCAATAAAGAATATATATATATATATATATTATTTATATAAGTGCTAGTATTTGAATATATATATATATTCAAATACTAGCACTTCTAATGTCCTTCTTATAATCATTTCGCCCCCTATTAACTTCTTCATGATAGTTATTTTAATAAAAAATACTCGACTACAAAACTTTCAATAATTTGTAAAACTGCCATTTTAATTTTTTACTCATCAAAGTCTAGTTTGAAAGTTAGTGTTAAAAAAATATCTTGTTTAAAGTCGGGCCACTTTATGAAGCGACTTTTGAAGTTTCATGTACTTACCAAAGAACGATAACCTTGTACCAGCGTACAAATAAAAAACAAGAAAAGAAGCACTTTTGAAGCATACTTCTAAGATATAATCAAAGAACTTTAAATTTTACTCTACTTCTATGATAAATTACAGCTGCTATGTGATCGCAACAATTTAAAAAAGCTATAACTAAAATATTAGGCCGACGCGTAAAAGTTACGTCGGCCGTAATATATATTTTTTTAATTCCCAGTGTTGTCACTATCAGTACCAGCCTGATAGCAGTTATAACGTGAGTACGCTCAAGAGTTACTTTTGAGTATAGGTATTTTGTTATCTATCATTGTTGCGATTGTGTAGGGTACATCGGCGTCTTTTGTACTTAAAATTCTGAGAAAGATAATTAGTTATTCCGTGTAGTCTCGTTAATGTTTCGGTTCAGTCTGTCAGTCTTTCGTTTTCGTGCGCAGTGGCTTAATGTGTTTTTTTACGGTTTCTCAAAGTATTATTTTACGGTTCGGCTCTCTTTTGGACTCTGATCCTGCTTTTTTTTAAATACCTGTATTTTTTTACTTATCTATGTTTTTTTCTGTTAATAGCATATTTTGTAATTTTTTTCTAATTATAATTCTAAACGGTCGATCTGTTAATTTTAATATGACATCCGCATATTTTCATATAATACAATAATCTGTACATTGATAGTATCAAATAAATAATTTTATTCGATACTTCACAGAATGTGTATGTTGATTATTTCCAATAACAAAATATCGTCAACACCGATTGTAATACAAAATTTAACAAAGTACTAAATCATTTTTTTTCGCGACTAATTACGAAAATAATAAATTTCAAATAGGTAGGCATCTTTGTAAGTAAATATAAGTAATGAAAAGGTCTGACTGAAATACTAGATACTAGGCAAAGTCAACCATTACACTACGGGACATCACTATTTACGTCACAATGACATCCTTCAAAAGTCGCTTCATAACGTGGCCCGACTTTGCATTATTGCCAGATTCTATTGAAAGGGACGTTACTGATGCTATAAATAATGTAAAAAAAATAACTAACAGAATATATCCTTGATATATTTTAAGTCTAGTAGAATTTTAAAATACACTAGCTGACCCGGCAGGCGTTGTCCTGCCATTTTTCCCAACAACTACCCTACATCTACCTACCTTAATTTAATATGGTGGTTAAGTATTCTTAAATTTTCAAATTTTCCGCGCAATTATCTTATTTTTTTCTTTCATAAGAAGGTTCCTTCTGATAACAAACAACAAAAAAAGAATTAGCGAAATCGGTCCAGCCGTTCACGCGTGATGCCGTGACCAAGGGAAATAGGGATTAATTTTTATACAACGTGTTACAAAAAATACAAAAAAATAATAATATTTATATCAAAGGCATTTAATTGAAATTTTCTAGCGATCAGCTGTGTCAAAGTAAGTAAGTAAGAGCTTTCGTATGACTATCATCCGGTATATAACCATATCACTAGGGATACGATCATATTACGACGCCTACAACTATCTTTCGGCGACATATACATACATCATTTACAGCTACAGCCAAACATTATGATACTCAGATATGCACCCTTGTGATGCAGTCGGTTTGCATTATGTATGGCTACATTACAAGGGTGCCGTGCGGTTAGAAAGCGTGTTCTGCACTGTTGGGATGTTAGTATTGTTTTCGTAATATTCTTCTAGAAAGCATTCGGAGTGCAGACGCTAGATTTACACCCGTCTGCGAACAGACTGCTCGCAGTTAAATCGTAGTTTCTGACAGTGCTTCTTATTTACATGGAAATAATAAATAATCAGTTTTCTTTATTAAATTGTATGTTATGTTAACTTACCTTGCGCTTGAGATGTTCGACGGAGCAGATATGGTGTTCGTAGAGCATGGGCGAGCGGAACGACACGCGGCAGATGCGGCAGAATGGCATCAGGAAGCGCTAACAAAATAAATGTAATGTTGAAACAAAATTACGAAAGCCGGGTTTTCACCATAAGAGTACTCTCGGACAGAGTGCGCTCGGATGACTACTCGGACGTTACTCGTACTGTGTAAACACGTAATCCGAACGCACTCGGACGTTGGCATCTGATCGAAGTGGACTCGGGCGCGGCTCTATTTTTACGAGCTGATTCGGATAATTTTATAAAATCAAAATGGCGTCGACTAAGAAAAATAAAACCGAAATAAAAAAAGTGGACAGAACGTGAAACTGTGAGGTTTGTGGCTGTGTGAAGCCGAGGAAGTTTTGTGGAACGAACCCGCACAGAAGTCAGGTTCACTAACCACTGGATCAACATGCCTAGGTATCTTCAAACATTAAACATTGTAGACGGCTACTTTAAAAAAATATATCCGTCTACACTTTACCCAACCAGTTGAAATGTAGCGATAATAATTTCTAAAAATAAATATAAAAAAATAAAAATAAATAAAAATATTGTATTTAAAGGTATACTCAGTCATGAAATTAAATTCCAGAGCTTTATTATTTTTTCTAGTATCACTTTTACATATTTTAATGGTACAGCCCGGCATTTTTATAATATTAAACGCTTGGAAAACACTAGGAAATGACTGTCGCTCGCGGTGAGGTGTCAAAGCAGACTGAGCGGGCGATGTGCTGAGTTTTCAAATTGTGCCGAGTTTTAGTGGAACACGATTAGAATCTACTTGCTTTATCTAGTCCCTTCTGTGATCGAAGGTGCAAGGAGACAAATAATACTACTATGATAAAAACCGAACCGTGTGAAAACCAAATTCCGAGTGCGCTCTTATACGATTTGGCTCGTATGAGCGCACTCGGTCCGAGAGTACTCTTATAGTGATAACCCGGCTAATTTCCATATTCAGAAGAAATATATTGAATAAAATGTGGATAGAAACCAAACGGGGGTTTCATGTTTTTGCCTGAATGAGTTCGGACAGTTCGGAGCGAGTACGGGCGGGATTATCTTCATGGCGCAGTGCGTGTCGGTGAGGTTGTGCACGTAGCGCGTGGTGCGGTGGTTGAGGCAGCAAACGAGACAGATGGTGGTGCGCGCGGGGCGGGGCAGGGTTATCTTCATGGCGCGGTGCGTGTCGGTGAGGTTGTGTGCGTGGGGCGGGGCGGGGTTACCTTCATAGCGCGGTGCGTGTCGGTGAGGTTGTGCGCGTGGCGCGTGGTGCGGTGGTTAAGGCAGCAAACGAGACAGATGGTGGTGCGCGCGGGGCGGGGCAGGGTTATCTTCATGGCGCGGTGCGTGTCGGTGAGGTTGTGCACGTAGCGCGTGGTGCGGTGGTTGAGGCAGCAAACGAGACAGATGGTGGTGCGCGCGGGGCGGGGCAGGGTTATCTTCATGGCGCGGTGCGTGTCGGTGAGGTTGTGCACGTAGCGCGTGGTGCGGTGGTTGAGGCAGCAAACGAGACAGATGGTGGTGCGCGCGGGGCGGGGCAGGGTTATCTTCATGGCGCGGTGCGTGTCGGTGAGGTTGTGTGCGTGGGGCGGGGCGGGGTTACCTTCATAGCGCGGTGCGTGTCGGTGAGGTTGTGCGCGTGGCGCGTGGTGCGGTGGTTGAGGCAGCAAACGAGACAGATGGTGGTGCGCGCGGGGCGGGGCAGGGTTATCTTCATGGCGCGGTGCGTGTCGGTGAGGTTGTGTGCGTGGGGCGGGGCGGGGTTACCTTCATAGCGCGGTGCGTGTCGGTGAGGTTGTGCGCGTGGCGCGTGGTGCGGTGGTTGAGGCAGCAAACGAGACAGATGGTGGTGCGCGCGGGGCGGGGCAGGGTTATCTTCATGGCGCGGTGCGTGTCGGTGAGGTTGTGTGCGTGGGGCGGGGCGGGGTTACCTTCATAGCGCGGTGCGTGTCGGTGAGGTTGTGCGCGTGGCGCGTGGTGCGGTGGTTGAGGCGGCACACGAGGCAGAAGGCGGTGCGCGCGGCGAGCGTGGCTCCGCCGGCCGCCTCCAGGTCCCGCTGGGCGCCGCGCTGCGCCAGGCGCATGCGCAGCAGCTGCGCCTTGTGTCGCCGCGCCACCATACCCATCGCCAGCCGATGCTTGTTCGACATCAGATGCTTCGTGTACATCTATGTAAGTAAAAGATGATTTGGGTGTCGAGAGCAATTTTTTTTATTCGAGTTACTGCAGAAATTAACTCGACCTATTTTCCTTATTATCATCTGCACAGTGGTGGATGAGCAGAGATTTATTTGGCTCGCAGGGATCACAGTAAAACCTTTTAAGGCAAAATTTGTTTCTATTTTCTTTGCGTAATAGAGCATTTATAATAGACCTTTTTTTCGTTATATTAACAATAACCGGTTAAGCACGTGTCGGGCCACGCAAAGTGTAGGGTTCCGTAGTTGTCCAATACTACTAAGGTATCTGTTTTTAAGACAGTTAATATTTATCAAAATATATTTCTATTATATTTGTAGTACCAAAGGGGAGCAACCAAAATGGGCTTAGCCTTGAACAGCCATACCAAAAAAAAAAAAACACGAAATATTTTGAAATAATATATAATGAAATTAGCCGCCTATATGGGAGGGAGTATCAAAATAAATGTAAAATAATAATGTTTTGTAAGACTTTCAATCGATTGATAACGCTAAAACGTATTGTTGCCAAATACACTGACGAAAGTAACACGAACTTTGATACTAAAATTCCAACATTTATGTGATATCCTTATTACAGACAACTCAAAATAGTTGACTATTTTATATTATTATGATATTGATATCATAATAATATTTTTATGTTCATATTGAAGCCCAGAGGTCAAACATTTTGGTTTCTGTCCTTTCTTACTTGCACAAGTACATTTCGATACTTGGAAATTCAAATGTCGTAAAGGACAAAATGGCGATATGTCGCAGTAAGATGGTTATAGCATATGATCATATCCCTAGTGATATGATCATATACCGGATGATAGTCATACGAAAGATCTTAATAACTATCTTACTAGGGATATGATCATATCACTAGACTAGATTAATCTAGTGAAATAGTTATTATCGATGAAATGACTGTACGATGCAATCCATTATTATAACAAAATGGATAAAGTACAGTAAACAGCACATCAAACTATAAGCCGGGGTATCTCATGCGTGCGTTGGTGGTATTGGGTGGTTGGTGTGTTAATTAACGTCTAGTTTGCAATGAAAATGTATAGCATGAACTATGAAAAATAGAAAAATAAAAAGGCGGCCAACTTTCTTGTTCATGGACCGATTTTAATAAAACTTGGTTTGACATGCTATTTTGGCATAAAAACAACAACGCAATGTCAAAATTTATCAAAACTTCAAGATGGCGGCCAACTTTCATGTTTAACGACCGATTTTGATAAAACTTGGTTTGACATACTATTTTGGCACAAAAACAATAACGCAATATCAAAATTTATAAAAATTCAAGATGGCGGCCAACTTAAATGTTTATCGACCGATTTTGATAAAACTTGGTTTGACATGCTAATTTGGCATAAAAATAACAACGCAATATTAAAATTTATAAAAATTCGAGATAGCGGCCAACTTTAATGTTTATCAACCGATTTTGATAAAAGTTGGTTCGACATACTGTTTTGGCATAAAAACAACAACGCAATATAAGGTGCCCCTTTATTAGTGTCAAATATTTTCAGGGCTGAAAGAAGAAGTCCTGATCTTCACTTCATAAAAAAATGAGATCAATTTACACGTTAGTTCTCGAGTAATTAAGGCAAACAACTTGGCTACCTAATCATAAAAAACATCACCCTCAACCAGCTGATCACTACTCCATTTGAAACAAATAGCACACTAAAAAAATCTTTCATACACGCACACACGCGCCGCAGCGCTATTACGCGATTACGCATCCTAAAGGCAGCTTTGACTAATCGTCTGCTAAACCTAATATTGGCAAACCAAGGAACACGAGGAGGCTCACATTGGATGGTTTTATACCAAATGCCTTTTTCTTTAGACCTTTTGTCATAGTGCTCTTTCCACATAATATGACACGTGTTTTTAATTTTTGGTATTATTTCCGTATTATTCCGTATTATTTCCGTAAATATTTCGTGGCCATTTGAACACGCATTTTTAGCCAAACAATCAGCTTCCTCGTTACCCTTCAAACCCATATGTGCAGGAATCCATTGCAACTTCACAACTAAACCTTTCGCAGAAAATGAATACAGTTTTTGCAGTATAGTATATGCTAACGCTACCCCTCGGTAGCCAGAAGTGCAACGAATAATAAGTTGTAAAGCACTTTTACTATCACTAAATATTACAACTTTATTTAAACTATTTTTACTTAAAAAAGATAATGCCTCCGCAATTGCAAATAATTCTGCTGACATAATACAAATATTAGACATAATTTTATAACATCCATTAACTTTCGATGGTAGATGAATGTATGAAGCTCCAATACCACCAGACTATTTAGACCCATCGGTATAAATAGTTTCCCAGTTACTATATTTCTTATACAACTCATATACCAAATCACATTTTAAAACAGTAGGGTTATATTTCCTTTTTGCTACCTTTACACTTTCCAGATCTATCTTAATTATATTTTCAATATTTATGTTTGACACCCAAGTATTTAAATTAAAAATTAGAAGGGCACTGGAAGAGAAAACTTTCTCATCCTTGATATTATCGTAAATAGTAGGTAACAAAGGTTCCTTTTTTTTTTGCCAATACTGTTTGTCATAATATGTATACAGTTTGTCTTTAGTATTTTTCATCTTTCTTAATAAAAGATATTACGATACGATATAACCAAATGTTAACACGAATTTTTATTTACACCTCTGTTGACCTCTTATTTCAAATATCTGGCAACACAGCCGAGCGTCGACAAAGCGTACTGCTAAACGCATCAAACGATGCCGCCAAGTAGCGGCCGACAACACAGACAGAGCAGCACGGTGCTAGTGTTGTGATTTTGTGATTATTGATTTCATTGATTGATTACTAAATTAGCCAAAATACGTCTACTGCTGGAAAATGATTGTCGATTCATTCTTGTACAAGTACATACACACGACAATAACATCACAGTACCTAGGCTAGTTGTTTCATGTACGTACTCACTCATGGCAATTTGCAGAATCAGCGGATAAGATCATACGCTTGATACGTGATAATTCTAGAATGTATTTGAAACACATTTGCAAAACAATTCTAATTAAAAAGAGATAGGCTGACAAACTAATAATAAAATAAATGAATAGCAAAACTACTTAACCACTTTTGATGAAAGGAAATCTTCAGAAATTGAATGGAAGGTGATATTTAAATATTTGATATTTTTAGCAGCGAACTGAAGTATATAGGCTGAAAGAGTATATTATTAACTACGAGTTTGAATTAGAAAATGTTTTTTATTTACCACCATTACTTTGCAATAATTATTTTAATATATTGGTAGTAGGAAACAAAAAAGTATCTGGCAGCACCATTGAAGCGGGTGCATATAATGTGCGGTGAATAACGTGCAGCAAATAATTCAGGTTTTTAGCTCAAATTATTAGACTGCACGTTATTTAATGCGTAATATTAAGAACGCCCATTTTTTTAAAGTCTGCAAGTACATTATGTGACAAGCTCTTGGCATGCCTGCAAGCAGGCATGGGGGTCGCAAGATAACCTAACTCCAAAGGGTATGGCGGAGGGAGCCGTGCTCGCTTAGCTCCCATCCGAAATCCCCTTCTAACCTAATCTAACCGAGGGCATGGGGGTCACAAGATAACCTAACTCCAAAGGGTATGGCGGAGGGAGCCGTGCTCGCTTCGCTCGCCCAGCTCCCGTCCGAAATCCCCTTCTTACCTAATTTAACCGAGTCGGGGTGCCCCAGACTCCCGTGCTCGCTTCGCTCGCACCCGCCCTGGCTTGGCATTAATTGTGGATTGGCTTCGTTTTATCGGGCTGTACATTGGTTGGGCGAAATGTTTTCAAAATCGATTCGATATACAGCTGATAAATCGGTCTGAAATGTGTCAACTCTCTAGAGGTATCTATGACCCTGACCTGTATTATTGCCTGCATGTTATTGAGTGCGCATTGTTGCAGCTCGCCAAGAACTGGGGTTTGTTCTGTACTGAATTATTTCCTGCACGTTTTTGTTCCTTGCATTTTATTCAAGCGCTTCAACAAAATGCAGTAAATAATTCACAACAAATAAAGTAAACATTTTTTGACGCTTCAATTATTCAGTGCATATTATTTAGCGCGCTTTTTTTAACCTCAATTATTTGGTGCACATTATTTGGCGCATTTTATTGTCACCCAAACAAACGTCAGAATCTGACAGCCTGCTACACAGATTGACAGTTATCTTTTTTGTGTGTGTGGCCAGCCACAAGTCATGTGACACGGAAAATCGTGAAACGATTTTTTATTCCCGAAATAAGTCATTTATTTGGAAATAAAATCTTTAAAATAATAAAAGAAGATGAACAATTATTTTATTTATTTTTATTATAATTCAACTTAATTATTATTATGTTTTGGTAAATTCAGCAAAGTTACTATTAATTGTCTGTTCGTTTCATGTAATAATATAAGAATTTAGCGGATTTTTTAATATATTATTTAAATTAAATGGAGGTAATATAAATTCTGGTGATAGGTTTAATGTGAAATTCATAGAAAGGGCTTTCAAAGAAACTACATTTTGCCGCCATCTTGAAATTTTATAAATTTTTACATTGCGTTGTTTTTATGCCAAAACAGCATGTCAAACCAAGTTTTATCAAAATCGGTCCATAAACAAAAAAAATGGCCGCCATCTTAAAATTTTAAAATTTTAACATTGCGTTGTTTTTATGCCAAAATAGTATGTCAAACCAAGTTTTTTAGATAAATTTCGTTGTTGTTTTTATGCCAAAATAGTATATCAAACCAAGTTTTATCAAAATCGGTCGAAAAACATGAAAGTTGGCCGCCATCTTGAATTTTTATAATATTTAACATTGCGTTGCTGTTTTTATGCCAAAATAGTATGTCAAACAATGTTTTATCAAAATCGGTTGATGAACATGACAGTTGGCCGCCATTTTGAATTTTTATAAATTTTAACATTGCGTTGTTGTTTTTATGCCAAAATAGTAGGTCAAACAAATCGGTCGATAAACATGAGTTGGCCGCCATTTTGAATTTTGATAAATTTTAACATTGCGTTGCTGTTTTTATGCCAAAAAAGTATGTCAAACCAAGTTTTATCAAAATCGGTTGATTCACATGAAAGTTGGCCGCCATCTTAAATTTTTATAAATTTTAACATTACGTTGTTGTTTTAATGCCAAAACAGTAGGTCAAACCAAGTTTTATCAAAATCGGTCGATAAACATGAAAGTTGGACGTTTTAAAATCAGTCCATAAACAAAAAAAAAATGCCAAAACAGTATGTCAAACCAAGTTTTACCAAAATCGGTCGATAAACATGAAAGTTGGCCGCCATCTTGAATTTTTATAAATTTAAACATTGCATTGTGGCTTTTATGCCAAAATAGTCTGTCAAACAAAGTTTTATCAAAATCGGTTGATAAACATGAAAGTTGGCCGCCATCTTGAATTTTTATAAATTTAAACATTGCGTTGTGGCTTTTATACCAAAATAGTAAGTCAAACTAAGTTTTATCAAAATCTGTCCATAAACAAGAAAGTTTTGGCAATTTGATTACAAAACACACGTTATTTCCAACGCGCGAGATACCCCGGTGTGTTGCTTGATGTGCTGATCACTGTACTTCAACCGTTTTTACAGCCATTTGATCGATAATATCTATTTCACTAGATTAGTTTAGTGATATGATCATATGCCTAGTAAGATAGTTATTAAGATCCTTGACTATCATCCGGTATCACGGCTACAACTATCTTACGGCGACATATATATCACCGTAATCAGCTTTATCGGCGTAATCGATCTGTATTTTTAAAATCACGATATCTCAATAAAAAGGTCCCTTACGCCCACAATTTTAACGGCTATTTTTCAAATTTTTGGGTGTAAAATACAGATAAAAGTGTATTTCTAGAAAGAGAAGGCTTACACCCTAAATTACACTGGAAAAATATATTTTTCAAATTATTTAGTCCTTTACACCATTGTACTAAACTGTTTTTTTTTTATTGATACTAAAAATATGAGGAAGTAATTTTGGTATTATAATTGCATTAACTTCTGTTTTTGATCCTTAGGCTTGTTTAATAAGCCTTATATTTCGTGCTAGAGAAAAGATAAATCTAATCAACATACATTTAAGTACCTTCAGAACCACTTAATACAAAATAATATACTTTATCGCACTTTATAATATACTTCGTAGAAACACAGATAACTATAATAGTACAGATTTAAACTTATTGCTAAGGAAGCAGTTTCTTCAAGGCACCCTAGAGTGCAGGAAAGTCGTTACAAAAAATAGACTACATTAATGTAAACTCTTTATGTAAGTATATTAACTCCAGAATAATAATGTTGCGATAGAGGTAATTAAATAACAGTAACTCTATCAAATAGTTCTACAAAAAAGATCGACATTATTAAATTGTACTAAAAATGGTCGGAACTATCGACTGGAAAAAAAGAGTTATGGTTATCATCATCAGCAAGCGCATAAATTACCATATAACGATACCATATAACGAGGTATAAGAACTTATATTGTTAATCTGTGAATATAGGTTACTAGCTGTTGCCCGCGACTTCGTCCGCGTGGAAATAGTTTTTGCCCGCGACGACCGAACTAAGGCAAAATACACTACACCTACACGTACCATACACGTACCCTACACGTACCATACACGTACGCTACACGTACCCCACACGTATCCTACACGTACCCGACACGTACTCTATCTACACATACCCTACACGTACCATACACGTACCCTACACGAACCACACACGTACCCTACACGTACATGAAGGATTTTAAAATCGTTATTATTGTTACCCGATAAACCATACAAACTATACTCATGTTGATTTTCAGACTTTGTCACCCCATTTCCCCCTTATAAGGGTAGAATTCTGAAAAAACCTGAAACACGTATCTACTCATTTATTGATAGGAGTACTCCTGTGAAGTTTCGAATAAAATAGTGAAACTAATCTTGTTTCCCCATACAAACTTTGCACCCCCGTTTCACCCCTTTAGGAGGTGAATTTTGAAAAATCCTTTCTTAGTGCACCCCTAGACCTCTCAAGGAACCTACGTACCAAATTTGGAATCTCTAGACCCAGCGGTTTGGGCTGTGCGTTGATATGTCAGCCAGTCAGTCAGTTTCTTCTTTTATATATATAGATTGAAATTCCACTGAAAAATAATTAAAAATACTTGAAAAATAAATATTGCCTTATACTGATTGCGTTTAATCATCATATAACTTTGTACAAATAGCAATAATATTGTAAAATGCTTGACGAAACAGGGCGAAACTGTCACTAATATATAAATAATAATATACTACATAATATAAACTATTTTTATATTATACTAATGTGAAAATATATTTTCATTAGGTACTCATACTCTGAAAGTAGTTTGGAAGTTGCCTGAGGAGCGGATTGAAGGTAATACTTTTCAGCCCGGAGGGAGAATCACTTTCAACTGACAGCTATCATTCATTCATTTTCATTCATTCTGTCAAATTATAAAAACACAAACTTTTTCTAATTTCACATTTCTATTGAACTATGTTCCATCTTTCTATACAGCCACTCAATTACAGCGCAATGTTATATTGAAATAACATAAAGTTAAGTATTAATTAAAGAATATATATTTTTTAAATGACTTTATTATAATTAACTTTCAACTATTTCTTTAAAATAAAATAGATTTGGGCAAAAAAAATAACATTTTTAATTGATGGAAATTAAAAATAATGGCTCAAAAGCTGGCCGGTGCAGCCACAGCAAAACGTAAAAAATAGGCGGGAAAGCAACAATCCGATTATAATTTGTTTCTCGAGTTGTAGGGTTTTGTTTACAATGAGTTCATATCATTCAGATATGGAAGTCACTCATTTTTTCTTTAGCTAATTCGTGTTTTTATTTCTATGTTCCTTGTATTCGTAATGAAAAGGACAGTGTTTACCACAGGTTAAAGACTTATTTAGTGCCTCGAACTAAACCTGATACCAACTTGACTGTCTTATTTGGTAAACAAACCACTCACCTCGACAAAATCTCAAGTTTACGTGCTAATCACACTATAGAACTAGTTCAAAATACAAATACACCTGAAACAAATACTTATCAAACATTCACTCACAAATTCTATTAGAATTAATCATCGAAAACCTAAGTTTTTCGCAAAATTATCAATAAATTGCTCTAACCTCAAACCATATTTCGATCGGGTATCTCTACATTGTCTTTGGATTTTAGAGATGAGGTATATCACGCACTCATACACAATTCAATTATTTAATCGGAATTGACTAGTTGAATATTTAGATAAGACAAATAAGTGGTTAAACGTCTATCCATTGCCATTAAAAATGTATGTTATAATGAACGAATCACGGCCGCGCCGCGTTCCGATACGCGCTTAAATCACTTTCGACTCAAACTGTCAGCGCCGTCAGCGATCAGATTGTATGGGTTTCGCCTGCTGACAGTAATTCGGTACGCGCTTTGAGTGCGCTAAAATCGATTTCAGCGCGTGAAACGCAAGGCACATCGATTCCTTTATTTGCGTGACCCCTTACATCAGGGCTGCCAGGGGGCTGTTTCACGAAGCTACAAGTTCCAAATTACAAGTACAATTCAACGTACAATGCGTAGACGATTATGGCTGGTTTACACGTATTAAGTTGTTTAGTAGTTAACTAAATTTTAACTTAATTTTAAACTACTTAATGCGTGTAAACAGCGAATTTAGTAGTAAGTTGCAAGTTAAAATTTAGTGTGCAAGTAAACAAGTAGATTAGAAAGGCAATTAATTAAAATTTTCCCATCTCTAGTGATCAGCTGTGTCAAAGAATATTCGGACCAGATATGTAATTTTAGGTCAATGTGCCTATTTTTACCGCTATGGTTAAAAATGTTTACGTACAACTTGTACCACAACATTCACATTAGAACAATTAATTTCAAAATAAAAAAACTACAAATAAATAAAAAAAGCTTTGTTAAATCATTGTTATGAAATAATAAATTAATGAAATAATGAACTACATATTTCAAAATAATATTTATGTTTGTAAATACGTAAACAAGATAATTAAGGCAAAAAAGGAAATGTTTTCTAACATAAATTGATTTAAGTACATCTCTTTTAAAAATGTTGGCACAAATGGTGTACAAACACTTTTCCGTTCTGAGAATCGATAGTCTATATTATAGGTGTCAAATGACACTAGTGATGGGAAAATTTTGATTAAATGCCTGTGATGAAGAATATTCTTTTTTTTGGTATTTTTTGTAACACGTTGTATAGGTATATATAGAATTATTAATGATTAATATATTATTAATACTAAATATTAATCATTAAAAATAATAATAATATAATATAAAAAAAATATAATATTAATTATATAAAAATAAATATTTTATTATACTTTATTATTTTATTTATTATATCTATCAAATATTTGAATTCGCTGTTTATCGTCCACCTTGGGCTAACTAAAGAGCTTAACTACTAAAATGACGTGTAAACACTTACTTAAAATTTAGTTGCTACTTAACAACTTAATACGTGTAAACCAGCCATTAGATAAAACGATAAGGGCGCACAGTTTAGGCGAATTGGCTACGCAATGGATATCAAATTGTAACTTGTTACTTCGTGAAACGGGGTGTAACTTGTTGCAATTTGATATACATTGTGTAGCCAGAGATATAAAACGATAAGGGCTTACAGTTTAGGCGAATTGGCTACGCAATGAATATCAAATTGTAACTTGTAAATTTTCGCTTCGTGAAACGGGGCCCAGGTGAAAAGAAATTTTAAATAATATAATCGTCTTTTTATTACCAATTTTTATTTTTATTAATTTACCTAGTTTATATTCATTCATTGGCCGTGTGGTAACGGCAGAGTAGAATACATTTGTCACCAACCCCTACTCTTCCCGTGGGTGTCGTAAGAGGCGACTTAGGGACTACACAATGAACAGGGAACGGGCAGCAGCGCTCTCTGATACAGTAACCTTTTAATCTGCGATCTCCAACCCGCCTGCCAAGCGTACAGATTATGGCAAAACACTTAAGTGGAGGAGGCTCATAGTCCAGCAGTGGACTGTAACGGGCCGTTGATATTGATGTTGATATTCATTCATACTCACTCATATTTATTTTTAGGTCATTATTAGGTCAATCAATCGTTCAATCTGTGTTGCCATTTCTACGGCAATTGACGTGTTTTACGGAAATCAGACATAATTTAAGGGAAACCTACGGCCTACGGCAATAAATAGTTTTATTTATTTATTTATTTTATTTGCCATGGCAGCAATTTTCCCCACCAAACACGGCAGTAAAAAAATTGTCGCTGGCAACATTGCGTTCAATGGTCATTCGTTTTTTTCGCTTCGGTTCGGATGTCGTATATTGCGTTTCTGTGATAGTATTTTCTTTTATTTATTGGGTAGTTTTTAATACGCATGGCCTTTGTTATCGTGCTAATGCACAATAAATACGGCAATGACAAATAAAAGTAAGAGATATACGAAGTAGGATATTCCGAAATGCTTGTAATCACCAATTCAATTACATTCAATTAAATCAATGAAATTATTATTTGGAAGCACTATTTTGTGTCTATGGTCACCTTAACGCCAAGTTTGTTTACCAAATAAGACACCCAAGGTGGTATTAACTTTACTAAATCCTGATTTTTAATTAGATGGACTAAAGTGACAGCTGCAAAGGTAGTTTTTTTTAATGTTGCAAGCTGAAGATCATAGGGATGTGACATGACTCATTAAACTGACTCATTGAGCTAGTTCGTTGTATCGTTGCAACAAGACACCTGGATTTAAATTTATTTAATATGGTTGTAATACGAATATAGGTATAGGTGGGTATACGTAATGTATTTTATAACTTTTCACATGTTAATTAAATAGTTAACAATAAAATAAATTGAACTGATTTATAAAAAAACTTCTGTAACAAATATTTATGAGTTATATAAAGTTAAAAAGTTATACAAAAAATATATTATTGCAACATAACTCCTGTGTGAGAGCACCTAATACTCTTGAATTAGCCGAATAGTACAATTACCCGCGGAATGTATAGAATAAACGTTAATAAAAATAAAAATCTATAGCTTTGTCCACCAAAAAATTAAATCGTGTTTAAAAACTTGGAGTGTGACAGTCAACCTATCATTCATGAAATAATTCATAGAATATTTTTAATATAAGCAAAAAATTATTCATACAATTTTTGAATGAAGGGTAGATGGATCATGCTCTCTAACCGCCGCGTGCGTCATTCATCTTTCCACTTCACTCGCGATTGGTCGTACGAATATTCCTTGCGCTTTCAACGCCGACTTTCGTTGTTACTTGTTGTTAAGTTTTGTTATTTTTTCATTGTTACTTGTTACGTTACGTTGATTTGATTGAATACAGTAGAATTTGATGAACTCTAAATTTATCATACTGTTACAAGTCACTTACTCTTGGTCTTTGGATCACTCAGGCTACATCACCATTTTTTATGTTGCGTTAAATGGCAACACTCCAAACGTCACTTTAGTCCATCTAATTAAAAATCAGGATATAGGGCCCTCGCTACGCTCCGGCCCTAAACCCCGTCTCGGCGCTAAATAAGTTACTTTCACCCCTCATAAAACAATGTATTGGGTTTGTTCTTCTTTCACGCCTGATCTTCTGAACGGTTTTGAATTAAATTTGGAATAGAGATAATTTGTACCCTGGATTAACACATAAGAAAATTTTTACGGGAAAAAAATCCTACGGGAAAATCTAACATAACGCGAACTTAGTCGCGGGCGGACAGCTAGTAAAAGAATTTATTAAATAAATGTTGAGCAATAGTAGGTATTTATTATTTTTATTAATCTACCAATAGTATTGTCAAGTGTCAAGAGTTCCAATATAAAACAGCTGTTTTTTGGCTGATCGCTTTTTAAATATAACAAAATAAATTGCTATAAAAAAAATATTATATGATGAAATTTTATCAATAAAACCATATTATGGTATAATTTTATCATGTTTATAGCATAATTTTGGCCTTTTCACAATTGATTTGAGGCTTTACAGCAAAAATTAGTGCGTAAAGGACATGCTATCTTTGAAACTAAAGCACTTTGCTTAATTTGAAAAAAAAAAATCTATGAGAACTCCAATTTCTATTTAAGGGGCTACCTGGCTGCACACTAGCGCCACTTCAATAAAAAATCATAACTTTCAGAAAACAAAATGTATAAAAAATCCGGTCGGTTATTTTGTTTTAAAGGTCGTTTAGTATTTTTAGAACTGATTAATTTGCGAAAATGTTGTTAATTTTAGTTACAGATAGCGAAAGTGCTGAAACGGCCGTTATTTGCACTTGTGCTATCTGTTACTACAACTAAACATATTTTATTCAATTTGTCATTTTTAAAAATACTGCACAACCTTTGAAATAATATAACCGACCGGATTTTTGATATATTATGTTTTCTCGGAGTTATGATTTTTATTGAAGTGGCGCTAGCGTTCAAGGTCATTGGCGTGCCCCTTAAAACTGTACAAGAATTGCTCGTTTAAAGTATTAGATGATGTGGGTGCACTAACCGCGAAAGTTGCGCTCTTCTCTTTGCAGTGCACGCAGGAGAGGTGCACGTAGGGGCGGCGCGGGCGCGGGGCCTCCTCCGCTCCCTCCGCCTCCTTGTCCGAGTCCTCCCCCGCGTCGTCGCCAGCGCCCGTCTCCGAACCCTCCCCCTCCACCTATAATCACGGTTGCACTAGTAAACATGTCGTACGTCTTAGCGAATACGAGACGTGTAATCGTACAAGAGTGAGTTTTCATCTGCCAAAAAAAGAAAGACAGGTATACCTTAGGTGACTTAATCTTCGTTTCCTTTTTTTCTTCTGCCATTTCTTCTTTTTCATCAGCATCCCAATCTTCTTCAGTGGAAGAAGCCTCCTCTTCATCCTTAGATTTTACCGGACTGCTGTTTACATAACATATTATTACTCAAATGGAAATTAATAAAGTCTTTCATAATATTAGAAATTTAGATGCAATATGACTGGAAAGTAATTATTCATAAAATGTAAGTACTATATGTTTTTTTTTGAAGTCGATTTTCATATATATTTACTACTAGTTTCTGTCATCACATCTTACGTTCTTGTTGGACATGTATTTAGTAAAAGTTGTTTTCTTACTCATCTTTTACAATATCATTAATCTTGTTAGCTATTCCAAGCATTTTGTTCTTGTCTGCTATTTGATATCAACAACTGACTGAAAGTATTTATCCAAGAATCACACAAATTGATAATTATTATGGCCCAATATATCTCTTAAAATTTGGATCATTGTCATTCTTTTCCTGTTTTCCTGCAAGAGCAAGTCACATCTGAAACTAAGGGGATATTTATTTACTCTACGTGTGAATTACCTTCGGCTCTTCATAGGTCTGTACGGACGAGTATAGCCGAGCGATCTTTCTCCGAATCGCCTGGAGGCGAAAGATCCGCGCGATCTAGGCGCGCCACGGTAGGAGGCGCGGGTGCGCATGGTGCGGCCGCGGAAAGAGCGCCGCGGCGCGCGCGATCGCATGGAGCTGCGCGGCGGGTCTCGCGGCGGGCCCATGCCGCTCGGCTTGCGGTAACTTTCTCGGGCCGGCGATCGTCTTCTATCCTCGCCGCCGAAAGACCGCCTCTCGCCGCTGTAACTCTCTTGTCTACCGCCGTACGAGCTACCATAGTGGCCGCCGCCATCATGGCTACGTCTATCGCTCGAGGAACCCTGTACATAACTCTGTTTTGTTCTCCCATCATTTTTGACAAATCAAATTGCATAAATTGGTTAATAATACAAACAAGAATGAATAACTCCTCAAAATTTCCTCTTTTGGTTCATCTTTGTTGACTCAAGTTCTGATTTCTTGTTGAAGTTACCATACCAATTTGTGCAAAATACTGCATGACCACTCATGACATTAGTTCCTCTGCACACTTGTTTTTTTATTGGTTTACTGAATAGTTTGTCTAATAATTCCATCATGGAATATTCATATTTTATAAGGCTGTATGGAAAGAAGGATTGACCACACAAAGGTATTTTCTCTATGTGCTAAGAAAAATAAGCATTTTTCAGCTGTGTATTTTGATTAGTGATAAAATCACACCATTCTATTTTATGATAAATTACTCTGTATGCATACTGCATTTTCTGGAAGGGTTATCTTAACTAAAATTTTCTCATACATTAGGATTGTGGAATGACTCCCAAGAAATAGTCGAATTTGTGTGCTTGTATTCAATGGTCTGTGAACCTTAGTTTTCATCAGTCTTTGAGTGAAATGTGCATAGAATGTAGTGCTACAATAAGAACACAATGGGACCATTATTTCAATCTCATGCTCTCTCATATTTATCAGCCACCTGTTATATCTATGTAAACATCCAAGTGCTTGTCTTTCATAACTTTAAACACAGCGCATAAATGTTTTTCATAATTCGCTGACTGACATATCACCCATTAATTTGAAGATGAAATCCTCTCGAGATATTTGGTATCATTTCACACTCAGCTTTGTAGCTCACTTTGAAGTTTCATAGTAGTTGATGCTAGGTGATATCAAAGCCAGGATTTTGATTCCTAATCAACAAAAAAAAAGAAACATTGCTAAAAATACTGACCTCCATCCTCATTCTTTTACGATCAGGTGATCCAGATCGGCCACCATAATCTCTGGTGGAGTATGCAGTGGAACCTTCCTGCAAACAAGTTTCAATGACAACTAATGAGAACCAATACCAGACATAACTTAGGTGAAACAAGCCAAGCCTACATAGATCACTTTGATTTTAGCTTCAACTAAGTGTAGTAAGTACTTGAGCAAGGTAATAGGTTAAAATTGACTGTAAATGGATATTAGACTTGACAAATGGACTAATTGGTAATTTCTCACCGATCTGTATGACTTCTTATACGAATCTTCCATCCTATCACGCGAGGAGGAGTATCGATTCCCGCTGCTACTGTTGTAGCGAGAATCATTGTTGTACGAGGAATAGCCACCGCCACCGCGGCCACCGCGTCCTTCGTAGGAGCCGCGGCTACTGCTGCCACGAAACGACCCCCGGTAGCCGCCGCCACGCCCTGCATACGTGCCTCCTCGCCCTCCTCCATAACCTCCATATCCACGTCCTCGAGACGACATCTACAAAGAATGCGAATAGGGTGATAATACAGATTCCTCAAAACTATGATAATCGTCTTCAAATTTTATTACACATGCACCACAAAAAAAAGCCGGTTGCCCGATTGCCCCCACTAGCATAGAAAATAACCACTTCGTTTTATTGCCCCGTCAGAATCGGTGAAAGATGGCGGCGTCAATTAAATATCGTCTGTGGTGTGTGTTTAGACGAAATTGGCAAATACATAAAATAATATTTAATACTTACAGCTTTTAGAATGTTATAAATTCACTAGACAAATCGCATTCCTTCCTTCCGCAGCGCACTATTTACTAAAATTCGACGAGAAAAGTAACTTGGCTCTCGCTTGCTTGGTTTTTTCTAGGGTTTTTTACTCGCGTCTCGCACACAAAGGGCGCATTCCGAATCAGACTTTCAGCACGATGATCAGAAAAGCAAAAAAATGTATGGCTGACAGTGATTCGGAACGCGATTACGGGTACTTTAATCGATTTCAGCGCGTCTCGGAACGCAAGGAAAGTCACAAACTCCTCGCACAGCGCAGCAGGCAGAGTTTAATTTAAGCCCAAGCCCAAGTCACACAGACCGGAAGCGGCGCGGTCCGGGGCCGGAATAGCGGTACGTTGCTATGGCGCGGCATAGCACCGTCCCTCTTTAGCACGTATTCCACTTGGCTAAATTCAGTCGTCCTTACTAGGAACCTAAAAAGGAAGCTAATTAGAAGCTTCTTAATACACTTTCCTAATTTAGTTACTGATTCAGTTGCGCAAGGACAGTTGCGTGCGCACAGTGAATTTGGTCGGGCGTTTTTGTAATGGCTCCAGTTCTGTCATAGCAACAAAAAATCGGCCTTCTCGAAGCACTTTAAATCCTTAATTACCTATATTTTTAATAATTTTTATTATTGAACGATAGATACGCGATTTTTATGCATTATAATGTATTTAAAACTATGTACAATGTACAAATGGAAACATATAATTTTTGTCGTTTTTACCCGACGCGACTGCTTTAGAAGGTGTGTTATGTTTTTCGAGTGTATGTATGTATGTATGTTTGTATGTATATTTCTGTGGCACGCTCTACAGCCTAAACGGCTTGATCGATTTTAGCTAAAGAGGTGTCGTTAGATTCGTTAACACTGGGTACATCAAAATAAAAAAACTGAGATGGCTGATTTTTGGCGCCAAAACATAAGACTTCAAAATTTTTTATCCCTCCAAAACCTATCGAGTGGGGTATCAAAATAAAGGGCTTTATAAATCGTCTTCAAAAATATATACAAATTATATGTTAACTTATATGTTAAGTTTAAAATTTTCACGCAGTCGGGTTTTTGTTTTTTTAATTGTTCTATTGGTAGGGCATTTCTTTATACATTTCTATTATATTATTATATATAATTTCTTATTCCTTTTCTGTCAACGCGCACTCGTAAATCGCAATAGTAAGCACATAAAATAAGTAGTACGTCCTTACACAATGACGGGTGCAGCGCGACTGAAGCGTCTAAACGCGATTACACCTTCCTAAATCGTTTCCTAATTAGGATGCTGAATGATTTAGTCAGTCAGAAGCACTGACCTCTATATAGTACCGCTGGACCAACTATAAGCCGGGTTATAGTGAGGCGATTTCATTTTCGCCATTTTGGCGCTGATGCTAGTGGGTGGGAACGGAACTAATAATAGAGATGGGACAGTGAGATAAAATACGTGAAAAATTGTGAATAAATTAGTGAATAAATTAGTGACAGATTTTTAAGTGCCTATAATATCAATAGAAGTTTTAATTGTTGAATATTAGCCGTAAATTCACTTACTTGTGACATGTAACCCCACTTCCCTTCTGGTAATGAGGTTTGCATAACACGCACTCTTTCATGGTTTACCTATTAACTAACACCACTTATTTATGTATCAACTATATTAATACGACGCAAAAAACAAGTTTAATCGTGTTAAATCTTCAAAACCACTTTATAAATACGGAGACAATGCAAACGAAACAACGGCCGTTTGCAGTTTACGTCAGATTTAGTTCCTCTCCCACGCATTGGGGGCGCTTCAAATAGGCACAATAGAGAGCTGTCATTTTAAAGGGTGTCATTAGTCCAGCGGTACTATAGAGGTCAGTGGTCAGAAGCCACATTTTCCGATTTAGGATGCTAATTAGGATCCTAGCTTCCTAAATGCTATTCCACTTGACTGAATTTAGTCACTAAATCGTTTAGGACGACTAAATTTAGCCAAGTGGAATTCGTGCTTTTCCCGGCCCCGGACTGCCCCCGGCACGGCTCTGTGTGACTTGGCTTGGGCTTTTTTTTTTTTATTGGCATGGTGCGGTTTGCACATCGCCACAGTCATTTTGTTAAAAAGGAGGAAACGTATAATGTATTATAAATATTGAATTAGGATCGGAATTTGGATAGGTTTCAGAAGGGATTATTATAGGAAAATAAACAGTAGGTAAAAGAGGAAATATTATACATAAGATTTAGATAGATAAACAGAAGTTGATAATATATTACTTAGCAACAGGCTTGGGCTTTAGCGATAGCGAGCGAGCGAGTTACTGTCAGCTGTCAAAACTCATACGTCTTTTTGCTTTTCTGATCGCTGACAGCGCTGAAAGTCTGTTTCGGAATGCGCCCTTGGTTGTTGCGCCGCATTGGCCGCAGAGCAGAGCAGCCAGCAGAGCAGAGCAGCCAGCAGAACGAGCTGAGCGCACCATTACCCTATGCGCGCACTATTAGCGACTTTTATCTCTCAAGACACTCTATGTGCCTCTCTTTCGCACTCTAGTAAACTTGACGAGAGAGACATACTGTCGCCGCGACAAAAGTCGCTAGTATACAAATACACGGAGACAACTCCGTGGACATTTGTCTCTCGAGACTACCGTTTTATAAAGTCAATGCTCGAGACATTATGGGCCTCTCTTTCGCGTAATTATACGGCTTCCGATTTCTTTTCAGCCTTTACCTCCGCCAGGAGTAATAGTGTTCTGTGGCCTTTACAACCACAACCTATATCTTCCGAGGCTCTTGCATTTACTAGTCACGGATTCTATTCGTAACATCTGAATTTCAGCCTTATAAAAGAAACAACGAAACAACTACCTATGAGTGACTTAGAGATATAAAATTCTCTTTGTCGGGCGGTAGGTATGTAGTGAATACGGGAGTTGCTCTAATTTTTAAACGCTAGGATCTTATCTCTTATCATCAGGGACATAAGGTTCGCAGGTCGGATTATGTTTCACTATCAGATGGAAACCCGTTACTTACACCAAAAAACATATTAATATCAGAACACAAAAACATCAGAATTTACTAAATCTACAACAATCACCTTTATTATTAATTAGTACATAAAGTAATGTGACTATAAATTAAATAAACCTTTTCTTTCTAGGTTTTTTTCCTCCAAATAATTCATTTTTATATCCTCGTAAGTTATTCCACGAATCCTGAAAAAAAATGAATGTTTGTGAAGCTGCCATGAGAAATAAACCAGTTGTTTTTGTACTTTTTTGTTTTATTTTTTTATTGAGTTATTTATATATTTATATGAAAATATAATGAAACTTATAATAACTTAGTTGACAATGAGAAGAACGAGAAAGAAAATAGAGATTACGAAGATCTACCAAATGGCGGTTGATAAATAAATACTTTTGCTTACTTTACGAGCTTCTCGCCACTCTAGGTCCCGGAGGCGAGACAAACCCTTGAGATTTCTGTCCAAAATCTTTAAAAATTCTTGTCTAGAAATTTTTGATGACTCTGTAGTAGTTACGTTGCCTGTTGGCTCGGGTGCAGGTGTCGCGGCCTGTTGAATTACATTTACATTAAAAAAACCGGATTAATATGAAACAGTCTACCGACAAGACAATGAACTTCACCCTAGCAGGGTTCATGTACGTCACTTATTTACCATGTAAGTACATGATTGCAATGAATGAGTTATGAATTAAAAAACTAAAAATATTCCGTGCTAAAAGGCCACGTAGTCAATCATAATTACTTACATTATCATCGGTGAACTGATTAGTTACCAACTCTGACACTTGGTTATATGCGCTTTTTGTGTCATTAATTTGCTGAAACATAAATTTGATTTTAAACCCAAAAATAACAAATTGAAAATCTGTTTTCACTTCAGAACTCTCCATTATGAGACAATGGAATGAGCACTTACTTCTAAGATAAGGTGAAAAATTGTTCCAAAGAAACCCAGCTGTGGCGGTTTCGCGATGGATTTCCCTGCAGACAGCCTGAAGATACGATCTTTTGCTATTGACTTTTCAGCTGTGGGTGGCTATAAATAAATAAAAGCTTTAAAGTATAAGATAAAGATATTTTATTTGCGATAGATATGGTAGATACAAAGATGTTAGTATGATTTCTGATTAAAAATGTAGCACATATCTAGCCTAAGTCATGCAAATGTCCATTTACTTACAAACTAGTACAATTCTGGCATAATTCAATTTTATGGTCAATAAATTCTTTTATGGAGTAAAAAGTGTGCTGCATTAGCCAAGATCTTACAACTTTTTTAAATCTACGTATTGGACTTATAGATTGAAGACAACATGGTAATTTGTTCCATATTTTCATGCACATAGCGTAGCAATTTTTACGGAATCTTGTACTTTTTGGAATGACGTCATAAACCAATGCATTAGGATCCCTAAGATTTCTTGTAGTCAGGTCCCTTTTTAGGGTTCCGTAGTAAAAGAGGAACCCTTATAGTTTCGGTCTGTCCGCCTGTCTGTCGGCGGCTTAGCTCAGAGACTCTTAGTACCAGAAGGCTGTAATTTGGCATGGATATGCATATGAATCATGCCGACAAAGCTGAAGAATAAAATCTTAAAAAAAATTTTTTTTAATGTTCCTCTGGTACACGTCAAGAGGGGGTTATTTATTTTTTCCTTATAGTGTGAGGTATTGTTGGATAGGTCTTTTAAAAACAATGGGGGTTTGCTAAGACCATTTTTCGATGCTAGTGTAAGTTTTAGAAATATTCTGTTTTAAAGTGCTTATTTTTGTTAGGGACCCCCCACACGAGCGTCTTTTGAGCGTCGTCGTCTTGCCAGCGTTTGCGCATCGTCGACGTGGCGTTGCCGCGACGTCGCCGCGACGCCAGCGCTGGGCCACTGCCGAACGCCGGTCTACGCAGCGCTGGCGTCGCGTTTGCATTGTACCGTACGTTGCGTACAATCAGTGTGAAAATAGATTCCAACGAAGAAACACTACTGCTAACGTTACTGCTTAAGCGAAAATTACGTAAACGAAAAATAAAGAAACATCATCGTCAATTTTGGGAAGATCCTATGTGGAGTTATCGAATTCAGGAAAGCGATTATTTCGTATTGTATTGTAAACGTATAAAACGTAACAAAAACACTTTTATGATTATTTACGAATGCCAAAACGAACGTTTGACAAGCTTTTACAACTGATCTCTCTATACTGTCAACGTTTTAACTGCGGACGGTGAGAAGGGGAGAGGGTTGTGCATTGCATTGTACTTGCTCGAAAAAAACGAAGCGCTGCGTAGACCGGCGTTCAGTAGTGGCTAGAGATGGGCGGTGGGTTAAAACCCAAACCACCTGACCAGGTAAAAACCCGGTGATTTGGGTTTTAACCCGGTTTTTACCCATAACAACCCATTTTTGTGGGTGTTTATTATAATAATTGATGATAAAATAAAAATAAAAACTTTATTGTATATCTTGATGAAAATACCCTGTTTATATGCAATATGCGCAACTTCAATAATGTGGAAAGCCCAAGGTAGCAGCCAATTGTTTTGTTTATGAGACAATTTCTATGAAACTTTGTTTAGAATTTGTTTGTATTTGTATATTCTAGCGTAAAGCATTTTACTAAGTTTAAGAAAACCTACATGCGTAAAAGATATTGATGTATATCAGCGCTCCAGCCGCTTGACTCACATCGACTCAAATAAATTCAACCGAATAAACATTTTTAAAATAAAACAGTAGAAATCTGTATAATGTCGCCATCTTTTAATGCTCAAGGTGCATGAAAGGAGCCTCCCCAAGCGACGTACCGCTACCGCTACTCGGTAGTACGTCTGGCGCACCCTGGGCAACAGTCTAGCGAATTCTATTTCTAGCTGACTGGCGAATCCTTTCCCCACGATGGCAAATCAAAATCAACCATACAGTCCAGTGTTAAAGCCGGCACTGTATGTAGTCTCGATTAACATCGAGGGTTTCTCGAAAGACAAATCAGAACTCTTATCTGAACTCTGTCGCAAGACACACTGCGATGTACTGTGTGTACAAGAAACCCATCGAGATGAAACACAATGCCGACCACACGTAGCTGGACTCACTCTTATCTCTGAGACTTAAAACCCGAAACACGGTAACGCAGTGTTTGTTACTCCCGGAGTAAGAGTAAAATCCTCTGAATGTTCGACCCAGAATGGCATCGAGGTGATTACCTTGGACCTCGACCACTGCTCTGTTACCTCTGTTTATAAGCCCCCCGGGACGCCTTTCCGGTTCTCCCCTCCCTCAAACTTTGACGATCAGCAACGGGTGAAAATTGTAATCGGTGATTTTAACAGTCATAATCCACTCTGGGGCTACAATGACCTTGACGACTGTGGTCAAGCGGTCGAGACATGGGCTGAATCTAACAATTTGACTTTGTTCATGACCCAAAACAACCGGCTTCCTTTAATAGTGGCCGATGGAAGAGGAGATACAACCCAGATCTAATCTTCACCAGTTCAGACATAAGTTCTCAGTGCGTTAAGACCGTATGCCCACCTATTCCTCGCACTCAACATAGGCCCATTATGTGCGTGATTAGCCCAGTCGTCCGTCCTCTACAGGTCCCCCTTTAACGCCGATTTAATTACTCCAAGGCAAATTGGGAGCAGTAGGCAAAGTCAGTCGACGACGCCCTCTTGAATGTACCACCATCCCCTCGAGAATATGATCGGTTTGCTGACATAGTCTCTGAGGTGTCTCGTCACTGTATCCCCAGAGGATGCCGTACCTCCTACATCCCAGGATTATCGAAGGAGTCGGGGGAACTGTTGATGCGATACGAGACTTTGTATTGCGGTGATCCCTTTTCCGAGGAGACTACACGAGTCGGGGAAGAGTTACTGTCGCGGATTGATGAAAGTCAGCGGGTCAGGTGGATTGATACTGTAACCAACATCAACATGACGCATAATAGTAAAAGGGCATGGAAAACAAGGGCATGGTGACGTCATCACCGCCATTAAATCCCTTAAGTGCGGGAAAGCCTCCGGAGTTGACAACATCTCTGTGGAGCAAATTAAACACCTTGGCCCCGTCGCAGTATCATGGCTGCTACAAATGTTCAACAAGTGTCTGGAATCTGCCCTAATACCAAGACTGGAGAAAATCGAAGGTCACAGCTATACCAAAGCCAGGAAAACCAGCAGATGACCCCAAAAATTTTCGGCCCATTTCACTCCTGTGCCATACTTATAAATTATTTGAGCGGTTGCTGCTGGTACGCCTCACTAGCTTTGTTGACCCGAAATTGATATACCAACGACCAGCCGTCCAGTCCAAATACCTCCCGCTTTGTGTATGCTGATGATCTTGCTCTCACTTCTCAAGCGACCAGTTTCGAAGAGGTTGAGGCCAATCTGACGGTAGCTCTCAAGAACCTGAGTTGCTACTACGCAGAGAATTCCCTTAAGCCCAATCTGTCTAAAACTGAGTCATGCGTATTTCACCTTCGCAATGCACAGGCGGGTCGAAAGCTCAAAATCACGTGGCGTGGGGTGCCTATTTCCCACAGTAACTTCCCCAAATACCTCGGCGTGCTGTTGGATAGGTCTCTTACCTTCCGAAAGAACTGTGAGAGTGTGAAAAGGAAGGTGCATGCTCGAAACAATCTAGTGCGGCGCCTTACCACCACTAAATGGGGAGCCACACCACAAGTTCTGCGGACTACTGGTTTGGCGCTTGCCTTTTCAGCTGGCGAATTTGCATGCCCAGTATGGGACCGCTCTGCTCATGCCAAGCTAGTGGACACAGCCTTAAACGAAACTTGCCGGATCATTACTGGTTGCCTGAAACCGACGCCGGTTAAGTTGCTGTTTCCATTAGCTGGCATAGCGCCTCCAGATGTCCGCAGAGCAGTTGCAAGCTCCCTTGATAGGCGTAAAATGGACGACGACACTCGGCACCCACTGAGTGGCTATAAACCAGTGCCACAACGGCTGAAAAGCCGAAAAAGTTTTATAAAGTGCGTCGAACCACTGACCAACGACCCGCCACAAGCAAAATGCAACCTCTGGCGCCGCAGAGTCTCCCTTCCTAGCCCCTTTGTCACGCCATCTGAGAATCTCCCACCCGGACATCAGTTGTCGTGGCCGATCTGGAAGTCTTTAAATAGACTTCGGACTCAGATCGGCCGGAGTAAAGATAACATGTCTAGGTGGGGATTTTCCGATAATACTGACATAAACTGTGTGTGCGGAGAAGTACAGACGATGGCCCACCTGACATCATGTCCTGCGTGCCCTGCCACCTGCACGCAGCAAGATTTGATGGACGCCACACAATCCGCCGTCCAAGTGGCCACATTCTGGGCTACAAAATTATAAAATTCGACTTGCCATCGACTCGCTAAGAAGAAGAATGCTCAAGTTCTAACGGGATGATCAAAAGAAGTTGTAATTACAGTTAGCTAGCACTACGCTCACTCATACCTACACTGCATGCGAACGTGGCAAGTACAAAGGTAGGAGCTAGCGCGCACGGGCGACAAAAGTCACGGTGACAGTATACTAAATGATGGAAGCTGCCGGATATTACGATTGGCCTAGGACATGTTATAACACTGTGTATAGTTTAATCGAAGTTGACCCAATAAACGAAAAAGTTTGCTGCCATCTCGGATATTGATATTTTAAACATAATTCGTACTGTTGTTTCTCTCGTTTCTAAACATAGTACCCTAAACCATGGTTCATGACTTACGAACAATAATTTTATCGCCATCTTTTTTTTTATGTTTCTTGTTCAAATACCGAGATTTGCCCTTAAAAACAATATTTTCTGCAGATTTTGTGCTTTACGCCGTTTTATCCATTGCTTTGTTGGTATCTTGCTAAAATAGATGTTCTAAGCCCCTGCATTTACTGGCAAATAAGTAAAAAAATGTCACATATAATGTGCATATGCAAAATCTAATGATATATGGATACCTATATAAATTTTGTTATAAAAATAATAAACACCCGAATTTTCACCCAGTGGGTGGGAATAAATGGGTGTTTATCGGGTAAAAACCCAGCGGTAGGTTTAAACCCGGTGGTTTGCCCATCTCTAGTAGTGGCCCAGCGCTGGCGCCGCGAGGACGTAGCGCCAGCGTCGCGTCGACGCTGCACGAGCGCTGGGAAGACGACGACGCTCGAAAAACGCTCGTGTGGGGGGTCCCTTAGAGTCAAGTTTCCCCCCCCCCTCTACCAGCGAAACCGTTGTATATAGAAACGTGAAAAAAATCATGGTAGTAGTGTATATGATGAATTTAAAATGAAAACTATCAACATCAAGTAGGCTTTACAGGTTACCGAATAATAGACCAACTTATAATAAGTACTAGTACAAGTAAGAAATTTGGTACTAACTACAAATATCATAGAAAAATATTTTTATGAATGTTAGAAGGCTGTAATTTGGCATAGACATACATATTAATTATGCCGTCAAATAAAAGAAAACACCTCTGGTACACGTGAAGTGAGGGTTATTTTTTAAATTCACGATTTATTTATTTATTTATTTATTATTATCAATGTAACTTGTTTGCTTACAGATCGAATCCAACACACAAACAAGCTAAGGAATTTAAGTATTAATACAGTAAAAACAGAGCATTATTAACAATAGATACATCAATACAGCGTGTAGATAATTTCGTTTTCGTTCGGCATTATGAAAAAGTAAATATAAAACATATATAAAGAACATACTAATCAACAACAATTGATGGATTAGTAAATATAGGCAAGAGCATTTATTATAAACTATAGGACGGAGATAATTACACATCAACGCTTAAAAACACTTCGACCCTATTCAAAAGGCATATAAAACTATCAAAAAACAAGTCCAAGTCAGCATATTGAGCACGGACCTACTTGGTCCGTAATATTGAGCGAGCATATCGCCTAAAATCGCGGGCAGTAGGAGCGTGCTTGCCGCGGAACGTGCGCGCAGCGGACCGGCGCAACAGCCTAGGCCGGCGGCGGCGCGGCGCTACCATCTCACCCGCGGCATTTTGGGGCAAACGGCTCGGCACCAAGAGAGCAAATTGTTCAAGCACTAAATAATTGTCAGTCCTGTTTCGTAAAATGGACAGATAGTGCGTAAACAACGAATATTTCCTCCGAATGGCCAAGGTGTTCAGATCGACCATACCATAAACGAAAAGTGAGGGGTAAAGGAAAGGATAATAGCCATAGATTCGCTTATACAACCAGCGTGCAAATTTGCGCTGTACCCTCTCTGCCATAAGGTTATATTTATCCTCATGGGGATCCCAAACAATGGAGCAATATTCCAGTCTACTGCGAACATAAGCATTGTACAACACCTTAGCTACTCTCATGTCATCAAACTGTGAGCAGGTCCTTATTATAAATCCCAAAGACCTGCTGGCCCTTTTACAAGTTGCAATCACATGCTTGTGAAAGTCTAGTTGACCATCCAACGTCAGCCCTAAATCACGAATATCTTCCACTCTATCCAGTATGGAGTCATGCAGTTAGCAACTAATGGATGGCGTTTGCGTGTAAAAGTAATAGTTTTGCATTTGTCTGTATTGAAGGAAAGTAAGTTCTTTTCACTCCATATAGCAACTGCATCGATGTCTTTTTGGAGACATAAAACATCATCTACGCTGCCAACCCCCATGCGCAACTTTAGGTCATCCGCAAATAAGAAACACTCGGCTCTGGAAACAATGTCAGGTAGATCGTTAATCATTAAGAGAAATAGAGATAGATTACCTTATGGTGTGAGGTATCGTTAAAAAAAATATAATAATAATATCGGTTTAAAAAAATAATGGGGGTTTGCTCAAACTATTTTTCGATGCTAGTTTACGTTTCAGAAATATTTTAAGTGCTTATTTTTGTTAGAGTCAAGTTCCCCCCCCCCCTACCAGCGAAACCGTTGTATTTGGAAATGTGAAAAAATTCACGGTACCTAGTAATGTATATGATGAAATTAAAAGGAAAACTATCAACATCATGTAGGATTTACAGGTTAACGAATAATATATTTGTACTAGTAAGAAATTCGCTACAAATATCATAAAAAAATACTTTGATAAAGTTTAAACTGTCTATGTAGTAAATTTAAGTACGAGAAAAGTAAAAAAAATGTGAAATAAGTAGGCTTGACAGGTTAACGAATTAAATACCAACTTTAACATGTACATGTGCTAAGTAAGAAATTCAGTACAAGTATCATAGAAAATGACTTGATGGAGTCCACGGACCAATGGAGTCCGTCTATGTAGGTAGTAAATTTAAGTAGGTATTAGAACAGTAAAAAGATTGCGAAAAAATAAAATCATAACATCATTTACTAAAATAATTTCATAACCTATTTACCTTATTTAGCAGTCAGTTTTTAATGTGTAACAATCGTGAGTTGCCAATGGAACATTCGAAACATTCGAATAAAACTATTTTGAATTTCGAATAAAGCGCGCCGCGCCGCGGAGCTTATGGCCCTGCGGGGCTTGCGCGCGGGGAGTCGATGTAACAAATAGAGCGGCAGCCGCGCTCATTAGCGCGAGCGACTAGATTAGATGCTGTTCGGATGTGCCTCGAAATCCTACCTATTAGATTGCAATTTGAATATTCAAATTTTTTGATTATTTTTGTTAGAATTAAGTATACTAACATATGAAAGACTTGAAATTACAATACTGACTATTTCTCTTTCAATTCCAGTTAGATATTCCAAAAACTATTATAATTTTATTTAGCAATTTAGTCTAGCCTACTTTTATTTCCAAAAACTTAGTTCTCAGCGGAGCAATTTTCATTCGTAGTACTTACATAATATTGTAGATAAAATTAAATATAGGTACTACCTATATAATAGGTTATAGGTACGTTTCTTTTTAAGTTTCTCTTTAGCTATTCTTTTGTTAGATGTTATTTTATTTAGCAATTTAAAGTCGTATACGTACTTACTAGCCTTCTCTTACTTTCAAAAACTTTACTCTCAGTGGAGCGGAGCACATTTTTCTTCATTTAGTATATTTAGGCTCATAATAATAATAATATAATATTTTAGTTTGTTAAAGTAGTGACTAATAATAATTCTTCTCATGTTTACTCGTCATTGATTTCTAATAATCTGTAGCTCGCACCAAAGATACAATTTTTGTTGTTCCTTTCTTTTAGGTACGTAATCCATAGCGGTCCGCCTGCTCGCGTTGTGTAAGATTTTCCCGTGGGAATAATACTTTTTCCCGTAAAAAGTATCCTATGTGTTATATCAGGGTACAAACTATCTCTATTCTAAATTTCATCCACAAAAGAGTAAAAAACAACCATCCATAAGTAGGGATTACTTACAAAATTTCGGGTTTATAATATAAGTAAGGAAATTTTTTATCATTACTTATTAGCTCCGTGTGCTAACTTCTGCATATTAGGCAACTACGGAACCCTACACTTTGCGTGGTCCGACACGTGCTTGGCCAGTTATTTATTTTTGGCTTGGTGCGGTTTGCACATCATCGCCACAGTCATCTCATATCTTATACTTTAAACGAGCAAGATAAGAATAATAAGGGCGTTTGCGCACTCATCCGTATCCGATTCTTATCCGGTCCGTTTTTGATCCGTAAAAAAAACGGGTGGTAAATTCACGTCTCGCGTTTGCGCACTCATCCGTATTCGATCCGGTTTTCGTTCGTATTCGAGACGATATAGCATGATATTGTCGTAGTGATGTGCCGAGTCGAGCTGACTCGAGTACCTTATAAGTAGTACCTTAGTTCGAAAATTCAGAATATAGCAGTTGAATACCCAGGTACCGTCAACTGCAAGTCAGTGGAAACGTGTTAAGAATCTTGACCATAATGCTATAGAAGTAAGAAGCGTTCAAGGTCAAAGTGTTAACACTTTACCACTGACTGATGAGCAGTCGACTGTACTCGAGTATAATATATTATTTCGGGTACTTATAGAATTTGAATACTAGGTTGATCCTTTTTAATTATATCTACTTATGTAATGTAGATCCCGCAATAGTCGCTCACGTTACTCGTATAGTTCGTTTCACGTAAATATAATCCTGGAGTCTCCTGCCTCGAGTGTGCATTCGATTTATTTTAGTAATGAGTACTAAAATAATTGTTTATAAAAAAATAGCCAATTTGGCACATCACTAGTACTTCACTTTTCATCCGTAAAAAAATCGTGTAGTACGCAAGCGTACGTACAGTAGACAGCTCATCAACCTATACATTTTTATTGCAAACTAGACACTATTACCGACGCGCAAGTTACCCCGGTGTATAACTTGATGTGCTGTTCACTGTACAATTTGTATGGCGGCCACTTCGACTCGGTTTTGATCCGTAAAAAAACCGATCCGGAGTGAGAATTTACGGATCGAACACGAACCGGATACGTATGGGTGCGCAGCGTCCATACAATTACTAGGACGGCCACACCGGATCAGAAACGGATAAGAATCGAATAAGAACCGGATATGTGTAGTGCGCAAACGCCCTAAGGATCCCGGAAACGGCTGCTACGATTTCGCAATTTAGTTTCGGAAGCAATAAATCGATCTAGCTAGAGTTAATTTTTAGAAAAAATTGTTTTCCCCGTATTTTCAGGCTTAAAAGAATTGATACGCGATATCATTGAAATAGAAAGGTAATTTTGGCTCAGTCGGGACACCGTGAGTTTGCAGTTCGAATCACGACAGATATATATTTTTTAATTTCGTTGTTCTTTTTTCGATTGTTTCTTTTCTTATTTGTTATTTTCTTTTTATTCTTTCATTTAGTTATTTAAATAAAGAAAATTTCTGATAAATTTTTTGGTGGTCTGAAAGTTTTCCATCAGATGGCCCGAGTAAAACGAGGGAGTGCGTTACCCCAGCCAGAAAATGTCGAAAATCGTCATCCAAATGCAATAGATAATTAGGTATACAGCTTCTGTAAATGGTAAGCTGATTTTTAAATTTGGTAAGCTGATAGTTTTTTAATTATTTGATAAAAACAGTTTCGGCTGGAGTAACGTTACCGCAGCCAGATCTTTTTTTTCTAACGGGTATGTTGAAATAATTGTTATCTAAATAATTAGGTATCTATTTGGTATAAATGGTAAAACTTAATTTGTACTTGTATTTGCTATGGTTGCGAAGACATTTAAAATCCGGCTGGGGTAACGTTTGCACGATTGCTGTATCTCGGAATTGGCTGAACGCATGATTATGATTTTTGTACAGGACGTCTGGCTTATTAGTTATAATTTGGTAAGCAATAAAAGAATCCACGATAATGCACCGTTTTGAAGTTATTTTAGGAAGTAGAAATATGCTTCAATAGGTCTTAGCAAGGTCCTAGCAATTCCAATAATCGCTCCAAAGACCAACTTGAAACGTTATTATATAGATTTTTACTGCCTATAAATGGTACTGAAGTTTCATTAGTATCCAATACGTAATTAAAAAGTTATGATGAAACTCCAATTTGTTCCGACCACGGCGCCCAGCGGAGTTATTTGACGACCGATTAACCGAGTTTCCTGCATTAATAGTAACTGAATCTTATATCAATAATTAGATATACAGTTCAATTTTATACCTGTGAAATTTCAGACCTGTACACTAATTAATTAACGAGATAATCGAAAGAAGTGATGTATGCGTGGTAGCCCGACCAAATCTAGAATGTTATAAAAAAGCGGCCGCGCAATACATTATACCAACCTTCTAAAACTTACAAGATAATACGTGAGAATATTACGTGGTTTTGTACAGACGGGTACACAAGTGCTAAAATAAAACATAGTTATAATTAAATATTTTTGAATCTACAGATAGAATATATTGCGCGTAGGTAATAAAAAAATACGGAATACCTATGTAGATGATGATTATTATGCAGATATTAAACTAAAGTAACCTATAAACCTGTACCTAACTGCTTGTATGTTTCTTTTGTGTGTAATAAAGTGTTTTTACTTTTACTTTACTAAAGTAAGTATAGGTGTAAATTAAATGCAAAATTAATCACAGATAATTTTTAATGTACTAATAAATATGCGACATCGCTTACTTATCTGAAATTAAAAATAGGAACTGTAAACACTTTCACTATTTTCACTGTGTTGTGTATAGCGTTCCGAATAAGTTGAAAGAAAAATACTTGTTGTAGTCAAAATTTTATTTGTCATATTTTTTATTTAAAAACTGCATGAAAAAATAAAATGAACAAATAAAAAGTAACAACGACAACGGTAAATAATATATAAAAAAATAAATGAAACCTTCAGGATTCGACCTCAAGACCTTAGTCTCCTTAGTCACGCGGTCCCCCAATTGAGCTTATGTTAAGTTATCATCGGAGACGGTGAAATTTCTTATGTGTTCTATCTAACGATATTGCGTAGCTATTTTTTAATGCCTGAAAACAAGGGGATAACCCTTTTCACAAAGAATGAAACTTAGCTAGATCGATTTATCACCCCCGGGACCCCCTGTATACCAAATTTTATCGAAATTGTTACAACAGTTCCCGAGATTCTTATTATTTATTATTATATATAAAAATTGCTCGTTTAAAGTATATAATAGGTACGTGGCTTATTGAGGTTTTTGGGATCTCACCAGCGAATAAGTTTTACATCAATGGTTCATCAAATAAATTAGGTATAATATTTACTTACTAGAGCATTATACTGGGTGTCCAAAAAGGGTGTTGGCAGTTTATATACGAAAATCATAAATGAAAAATATATCATTTCATAATTTTATTACTATTTGCAAAAAGTACGTACAATGGAAAGTTTACGACGAAAAAATTATGTTGTCCAAATGACGTCGATTACGATTTTGACACTCTTCAAGTCGTGGCAGTAAATTGCCTAAGACACGTTCACATAAAACGTTAGTGATTTTTGTTATTTCACTTGCAATATTGTTTTTCAATTGGCTAAGAGTTGACGGCTTATTTATGTAAACCTACTCTTTAGGTAACCCCATAAAAAATAATCAAGTGGACTTAAGTCCGGGCTCCTAGGGGGCCATTTAAGGTTCCCGTTTATTGAGATAACTCTTTCTGGGAATAACTCATTCAATGCTTCAATAGACTTTCTACTCGTGTGACATTTGGCACCGTCCTGCTGAAAAAATGTTGCCGAATTGTAACCTCTAAATTCCTGTAAAGATGGTGCCAAAAAACTTTTAATCATGTTACAATATCTGTCCGCGTTAACTGTAAGTGCATGTCCCCTACCGTCCTCAAAGAAATAGGGGCCGATTATGCCCTTGGCGGACATTGCTGCCCACACTACCACCTTAGGGCTGTGAAGTGGACGCATATGCTTATAACGAGGATTTTTATCACACCAATAGCGACAGTTTTGTTTATTGACATGGCCATTTAAGTGGAAATTTGCTTCATCGCTAAACAAGACATTGTTGAAGTTGGTAAAGCGCGCAAACATCTCCTGAACAAAATTTAGTCGCTGTTCATAATCTGTGGGTTTTAATTCTTGCACTAATTGAATCTTGTAAGCACGTAAATGCAAATCCTTCTTTAAAATCAAGTGCAATGTTGATTTTGCAATGTTTACGGATTGACTTCGCTTTCGCAGTGATAGTGAGGGATCTTGCCTTACCGACTCGTGAACTTCTTGAATAACTGCAGGTAACCTTATTTCTCTCGGACGTCCGCAATCAAAGTTTTTTAAAGTTGACCCTGTAGCCTCAAATGTCTTAATCCATTTTCTAATGATATTCGCACTGGGAGATAAAGAAATGTCCCGTACATTGAATTGCGCGCGATATAAGCGGCGAGCTGTTATTATCGAATTATTGTTTTGATAATAAACTCGTACACAAAATGCACGCTGAGCTCCGGTATACGAATCCATTGCAACTAAATTTCCAATAAAATCCACGTATGACATTGTATAATATTTTTTTGTTATCTACCCTCATTAAGACGATTTATTGATATTTAAAAGTGCAAATACCCTTTTTGGACACCTTTACTTACGGGTTGTGCTATCACGACGAAGTGAGGTGCGACGAGAGCGAGGGTCAGTAGCACGGCGAGCGCGCGAATTGCATGCGACTGCGCTTGCGCCATCTCTCCTCTACAGCCTCCGGCTTTAAAAGATTGAGCAATTAATTAGTTCTCGTTTGTTTCTGTCGCAAACTTACTAGTTGACAAAATGTAATCAAAGTGCGGGGTCACAGCGCGGCGCTTATATAGGTAAATAATAATACTTATTATAATATGTGCAATCGCACGGAATCACACCACATCACATCACAATCAAAGTTCGCGCCCGCAATATTACCACTTTGGTAGAAATAACTATAAGTTCGTTAAAAAAACATAAGCCACGCGCGAAGATGAGAGATTTGAAGACAATAAGAAAAAAATGAAATAAAAATAGTAGCGCTGCACCTCGCATTGATGTTTTTTACACGTGGTACACTAAGGCCAACGCACACCGAGCGCGGCGCGGCGAAGATACTGAGAAGTCAACAATTTAAATTTAAACCCTAATCCCTATTTAACTTGTAAGGTCCGCGCGCGCCGGCTCGAGGACGCTTTACTGCGCCAGGCGCCGCTCGCTCTTATTTAGCTTTGCCTGGCGTTTTCAACCTTATCAGATAAAAATTAGGGTTTAATTTAAATTGTTGACTTCTCAGTATCTTCGCCGCGCCGCGGTCGGTGTGCATTGGGCCTAATTGCCCGACCTGTACTGCTGCAACGTAACTCACTCATGTAAAAGAGTTCAACGCGCGCGTAACCAGACAACTTGCACAAATTATTTTCCTTTGTAGTAAAACTTGTTTGGTTGCGTAGTAGAAATAATTTATTCCAACGTTACATATTTTAACTCGTTTAGTAAAATATATCGGATGTAAAGATTGCCTACTCTGTACCTCTATCATCCATCATGGTTTTGCAGTGCGCATTTATTTATTTATTATACATGCGGTTTACAGATTATTGAGATCCAAATCACCTGCACTTCAAATAAGTACCGTAGGAGATGAATATAATGTACAAAAACTTAAAGTTATACTAATTTCTATATCTAATTATAAAGATAAAGATAAAAATATTTTATTTGCGTAAAACATGGTATAAGGCTGGTATGTTACATAGTAAGTGCATTCATGTTTTGCTAAAATCATAATAGCATGCAAACATTATAATAAAAATAGCTAGTATAGGTACATCAGTCAAAATTTAGATTCTAATAAATTCATGCATGTCATAGAAAACAATTTAATTCAACCATAAGTAAAGCTTTTTCTTAAACTGTCTCGTATTCAAAATTTTAAAAGCCTTTGGTATCTTATTATAAATTCGTACTCCCATTGCCAATAGGTTTTTATTATAAATCATAGTTTTTGGAATGTCATCAAGTACAAGTCTATCGGGATCTCTTTTTACACGGGTATTTAAATCACTTGCTTTTTTGTACAGGTTATGCTTTTTCACAAAGATGCAAAGTTCATAAATATATAAGGACGGTAGAGATAATAGACCATGCTTTTTAAAAAGTGGCTTGCAGGATTCTAGGGGGTGGACTCCGCATATTGCGCGAATGCACTTTTTTTGAGCAACGAAAGCCCGCCCGGCGTACGTCAGTACTATTTCCCCAGAATATAAGACCATAGCGTAAAATCGATTCTACGTATGCGTGATACGTTATAAGAGCTTTCTTGGTATTAGTGATTTTTCTTACGTGCTTGAGCGCATAAACAAATTTATTAATCTGATTACAAACATTATCTACTTGCATTTTCCAGTTTAAAGATTCATCTAAAGTCACTCCAAGGAATCTTGTTTTGTTATCTTGCTTAATAATTGTATTGTTACATAAAATGTCCATATTAGTATTACATCTCCAACGCAAAGAATTGTTAAATTGTACACATATAGTCTTGTCTAAGTTTATTTTTAAATTATTATTTTCTAGCCACGCAACTATATTGTCTAAGGTAGAATTGATGTCAGTTACATGATCTTTAAGCGTATGTTTGTTTTTATCTGTCGTTACAACAACAGAAATGTCGTCAGCGAAGAGAACACAGTGATGATTGGTAACTTCAGTAATATTGTTTAAATACAGTAGAAACAACACTGGTCCTAATACGCTTCCTTGAGAACTCCTTGTACGACTCCTCTGTATTCGGACGAATAGGCTATCAGATCGTTGTTTTGGTCTAGTTTGTTAATAACTACGCATTGTTTCCTATCTTTAAGATATGACTGTAGCCAATATAACGTATTCTACATAAATGAGTGAGTATATAGCTTAGTCATAAATATTGTTATTTTGTCAGCAAATATGTCTAAATCACAACACTGAGCATTACAATCACGTGCAGTGGGAGCGTTGTCGGCGTATCGCGTGCGCGTGCAGTGGATCGCCAACAGTTTTGCCGGGGCGGCGCGGCGCTAGAGCGCATACCTCCTGATAGCACGACCAAACCCATTTGCACTACGACAGTAACATTGTCTACAATGTTATGCAGAACAGAGTAATAGTGCAGCGCAAGTAGTAATTTCCGCCTCAATATGAGCGTATCTAGTCCTACCATTCCTGATACAAATAAAGAGGGGTACAAATACGGGTAGTATCCATTAATCCTTTTATATAGCCATCGAAACTTACTACGCACGTAGGCATTGTACAATAGTTTTGCTCAGCTATGACACTAAACTGTGAAGCAACTCTCATAATGAAACCGAGGGTCTTATTGGTTTTTTTACAAAATTAAATAGAAGTTACATGTGTATGGAAATCTAATTAATTCAATCCTAAGTCGCGAATCTCGTTTACTCTTTCCAGTGGATCGTTAAGTAATTTATATGTTGCTAGTAAAGGCTGACGGGAACTTGTGAAAGTAATGATTTTAAATTTTGAAGCGTTAAACGGTAGGCGATTTTCTTTACTCCAATCAGCCACTGAGTTAATATCTTCCTGGAGGGACAGTACGTCAGAAACTTTACTTGTACCTAGGTAAAGCTTTAAATCATCTGCGAACATGAGACATTTAGCGGAATGAACATTTTTTGGCAAGTCATTTATCATTAGCTGGAACAGAATGGGCCCTAAAGTACTGCCCTGACTTACTCCTGACCGGGTGTAATAAGAATTGGATTCATAGCCAGCGATTCTAACAAATTGTGTTCGATTTCTTAGGTAACTAAAGAAAAAATGTAAAAGTTTGGGTGTGAACCCAAACATTGCCATCTTTCTAAGTAAAATATCATTATCTACTAAATCGAGGGCTTTTTTTAAAATCAAAATAGGCTGCATCAACCTTATGACTGGTATCTAATTCAGTAGCGACATAGTCCACAAAGTTGATGTGATTAGTACTAGTTGAATGGGCACGGCGAAAACCGAGCTGACTATCGTCTAACTTATCATGAACCTGTTGACTTATTATGCGACGATTAAGTATAGATTCGAATATCCCTCCAAACCTAGATAAAACTCCAATTGGCTGGAAATCACAAACTTCCAAGCTAGAGCCACTTTTGGGAACTGGTGTGACTCGAGACATTTTCCAAGCCTTTGGATGAGTAGAATTATAAAGGGATATGTTAAAAAGATGCAGAAGGGGTGTCTTTAAAGGGCATCACACACGGCAGCTCTATAATATATATTATAGCTCCGTCTGTGACGGGCTTAATACAGATACACAATCCTTTAACAAAAAGCAGGGGATGCCATCCGGTCCAGTGGCGGAGCGCGGCTTAATGCGCCTTACTGCAGTAGTAAGGTCGGCTTCATCAATTTCATCGAGCGCTACCCTTGTCGCATCTGGCAATGAATGCGCCGCTCGCACAGCAATCTCAGCATCGAGTCGCGGTATTTCACTGTGGACTACAGAACTGAAATACCCGGCAAATGCATCGGCCGCTTCCTGCCCTATTATTACAAGCTTTTTATTTTTACAAGCTTTTATTTAGTTTCACCTGTCCCGTTGTCTGTCTGTCTGTCTGTCTGTCTGTCTGTCTGTCTGTCTGTAATCAAAACTTGCAAGTTAAATTTGATCCACTTCCCAGTTTCCGATTGAGCTGAAATTTTGCATTCATGTATAAATCGGATGACAATGCAATATTATGGTACCTTGGAGCTGGTCTGATGATGGAGACGGAAGGTGGCCATAGGAACTCCTCTAATACAGAACACAACCTAGTCGTGTTTGGGCTCGTTAGATTTGTCTTAACAAGATCTTTAGCCATACGTGATATCCAGGGTCTCATGATGGAGCCGGAAGGTGGCCACAGGAACTCCTTAAATACACAACACAACCTAGTCGTGCTTGGGCTTGTTGGTTTTGTCTTAACAAGATCTTTAGTCATACGTGATGTTCAGGGTCTCATGATGGAGCCGGAAGGTGGCCACAGGAACTCCACAAATACACAACATAACTTAGTCATGTTTGGGCTTGTTGGATTTGTCTTGACTAGATCTTCAGTCCTACGTGATGTTCAGGGTCTCATGATGGAGCCGGAAGGTGGCCACAGGAACTCCACAAATACACAACATAACTTAGTCATGTTTGGGCTTGTTGGATTTGCCTTGACTAAATCTTCAGTCCTACGTGATATCCAGGGTCTCATGATGGAGCCGGAAGGTGGCCACAGGAACTCCTTAAATACACAACACAACCTAGTCGTGTTTGGGCTTGTTGGTTTTGTCTTAACAAGATCTTTAGTCCTACGTGATGTCCAGGGTCTCATGATGGAGCTGGAAGGTGGTCACAGGAACTCCACAAATACACAACATAACATAGTCGTGTTTGGGCTTGTTGGATTGGTATTGACGAATACTTTGATACTAAATGGTAACCAGAGTCTGATGATGGAGTTAGAAGGTGGCCATAAGAACTCCGTAATTAAACGACGCAACCCCACCGAGTTTGGGCCCATTTGATTTGTCTTGACGAGTACTTTGATACTACATGGTAACCAGGGTCTGATGATGGAGCTGGAAGGTGGTCATAGGAACTCCGTAATTAAACGACGCAACCCGATCGAGTTTGCGCTCATTTGATTCGTTTTGACGAGCATCTTAGTTGGCGTGAATATGCAACTCCAACAGATTTGGGAAAAAGTTCGTTCCGTTTGTTATGAATGTGGATTATTATATGTCTAATTGATTAGATGGATGCCACAATGCCAAGGTGAGCACGTGCCGAGGGCTGAATGGTATGAGAGTGTATAAACATTTCATATCGCTAACGTTGCGCCTCAGGGTACCAGGGCGAACCCTGTTGTACTGAAGCCCTTATCCCTCTACAATGGACCTCGGCAAGGATGGCATTCACATAATACAGCCTAAATCAATTCAATTTCCTGCTAAATTTAATTACGGCACAGCTGAAAGAAGAATGCTTCCGATTGTCTTGTCTTGGGCTTCATCTGTGCACAAAATGCAGGGAACTACTGTAGATCATGCTGTTATTTATCTAGGCTCTAAATTATTTGCTGCTGGTCAAGCTTATGTGGCTTTAAGCAGAGTTAAGTCTTTAACAGGACTTCGAATCGAAGAACTTGACTGCTCCAAGTTGACTTCGAAGAAACCTTGTAATGTTGATGCATTAAAAGAAATGGATAGAATGAGAAATGTTACAAATAACTAACTTGTGATTACATAACTAATTTAAACATTAGTTTGCCCTACTACAAACAAAAAAAATTAAATATTTAAATATAAATAAAATACATAAACTTTAAGTGCTCAAAGCAGCACATTATTATGTGAACGTACTACGGACTACATAACGGAAAAACGCTGCTACGCGCTACTAACTACGTCGTAGTAAATCTCGAATTAAACATACTAAAAAGTTAAAAATAAAATTAACGAAAAAAAACCTTTTTTAAAAACAAGCTTTTATTATTTGGAAAATGAACTAAAAAGTTAAAAATAAATTAACTCTAATTAGAAGTATAACACTTTATAAGTTCATTGTAACCTTTAACGATAATTAAGCTTCTTTGTCTACGACAAAATAATTCCATATCGTACGTAATCATATATTTTTAACACCAAAACTTTACACCTTAATTATTAAATCTTCCCGTTTTTATTACAGTCTCAATTTTATAAATAATAAAAGCGTGTTACATTTTGATGGTATAATTAAGCTATCACAATGTAACACGCTTTTTTATTTATAAAATTGAGACTGTAATAAAAACGGGAAGATTTAATAATTAAGGTGTAAAGTTTTGGTGTTAAAAATATATGATTACGTACGATATGGAATTATTTTGTCGTAGACAAAGAAGCTTAATTATCGTTAAAGGTTACAATGAACTTATAAAGTGTTATACTTCTAATTAGAGTTAATTTATTTTTAACTTTTTAGTTCATTTTCCAAATAATAAAAGCTTGTTTTTAAAAAAGGTTTTTTTTCGTTAATTTTTTACAAGCTTTTATTTAGTTTCACCTGTCCCGTTGTCTGTTTGTAATCAAATCTTGCAAGTTAAATTTGATCCACTTCCCAGTTTCCGATTGAGCTGAAATTTTGCATTCATGTATAAATCGAATGACAATGCAATATTATGGTACCTTGGAGCTGGTCTGATGATGGAGACGGAAGGTGGCCATAGGAACTTCTCTAATACAGAACACAACCTAGTCGTGTTTGGGCTCGTTAGATTTGTCTTAACAAGATCTTTAGCCATACGTGATATCCAGGGTCTCATGATGGAGCCGGAAGGTGGTCACAGGAACTCCTTAAATACACAACACAACCTAGTCGTGTTTGGGCTTGTTGGTTTTGTCTTAACAAGATCTTTAGTCATACGTGATGTTCAGGGTCTCATGATGGAGCCGGAAGGTGGCCACAGGAACTCCACAAATACACAACATAACTTAGTCATGTTTGGGCTTGTTGGATTTGTCTTGACTAGATCTTCAGTCTTTTTCACTATTTATTTTCAGAATATTAACTTGTCTGCTGAAGGTAAAATCGATGTGGCGGGATTCATTTAAGCCCTCTAAACCTAAGCATGTAGGGAACATGCTCTGTTTCCTCAGATCGATTTGAGTTCATTTATTTCAAAATTTTTACCGTAATATCTGTTGCACAACTCTCTGTGCATTAATTTCCATAAGCGTATTAGGAGAGAGTGTTAAATCCTCGTCTTCACTGGACATTTTTAACAATTTTAGCAAATTTTAGAAATTAATAAACGCACGAAAATACAAGAGCCGTTTCCCGCCACTTTATTTTTTTTAAATCTTACGACATTGATATTAGGCTTGGGCTGCAGACTTATTTATACAGCCTACTATTAAATTAATTTTGTAATAATAATTTTCTTAAATTAATTAAATAACCTTCCGTATTTTAATATCTTTTATGTCTTAAAAAACACATAAGGCAAATAAATTAAAGTAAATATTATAACATAACAAATTCTATATATATATTTATTATATTGTTATTGAGAGAAAGTTTAGTGATTATATATTGTGTAATTGTATGAACCTGTTGTTTACTAATGTATAGTGCGAACGATCTTTACAAATTATGTTCTGTTCTCATATAAGGGGCTTTTGTCTTTTATGAAAATAAATGTCTACCTAAATGTTAGAACTTTACTCAGTCTAAAAAAAAATACACATTACCAACATAAATTATTATGTGAGATTAAAATTAACAATTTTTTTTATGTACTAAGTATAAATTGGTCCGTTTGGTAGGGCAAAGTAGACATCGAAATTTTAAAAGTCGATCTGCTATTTATGTATCCGGAATAACATATAATTATTAAAGTAAAAAACATTTTTTAACATAACACGTTTTTAGCGCACCAAAAAGTAGGTATTAAATAATTTTAATTTAGATTTTTATTGGTGTAGTACTCTTGTAGGACTTAAAACGAAAAACGTGGGGTGCATGGAATAGATATTCTAAGAAGTAGAGAACGAGGTGATGACTGATATACAGCATAACTGACGCTGTTACCTTTTCATTGTCTTACTTATTTTCATGTCTGTTTGCTTTGTGCTTGTCTATGTCTACTTATTGATACATAATATATTGTTAATTTAATGAATAAATGTTTTCTTATTCTTATAATTTACAAATAGTTATTATTAGTATATTACTAGCAGTGCAATTGGATTGTTGTATTTTTCAATATTGGAAAGACTTGCATTTCACCATTATTCAGCTACTTATAGCTGATGGAAATTGATTATTATATATGGTGCAAGATGGACCACGCGCGCCTAGAAGATGTCTATGTTTTTTTTATAATAGGGCTAAGCTTATAATTCTATATCTGTAGTTTTTTTAGAAACACAGTTTTGTGCGTTTTTATTATGCCTCAAAATCTTATTCCATGCACCCCACGTTTTTCGTTTTAAGTCCTAAAAGAGTACTACACCAATAAAAATCTAAATTAAAATTATTTTATACTTTTTGGTGCGCTAAAAACGTATTATGTTAAAAAATGTTTTTTACTTTAATAATTATTTTGTGTTTTTTAGTCCCGCGTATGTAAAATTTTGCAAGATACCCTGAACATCACGTAGGACTAAATTGATAAGACTAAAAACCCCAAGCACGACAAGATTATGTTGTTACATTGTTGTCTGACCCCATCATCAGACTCTAGACATCACGTGTGAGTAAAGATCTTGTCAAGACAAACCCAACGAACCACCATCACCCTCCGGATCCGTCATGAAACCAGCTCCATCATACCATAATATTGCATTGTCATCGAGGTTACATCATCAACAGCTCATATAAGTCCCTACCAAGGGGCTCGAGCCTACCCTGAATTAGGGCGATGACTCCTCAAATACAGAACATAACCTAGTTAGTCGTTATTGGCTCGTTTGTTTTGTCTTCCCATGTCCACCTTCTGGCTCCATCATCAGACCCTGGTCATCACATATGACTAAAGATCTTGTCTAGGCAAATCCAACGAGCCCAAACACGACGAGAATATGTTGTGTATTTTAGGAGTTCCTATGGCCACCTTTAGGCTCTATCATGAGACCCTGGACATTACGTATGACTAAAGATCTCATCGAGACAAATCCAACGAGCCCAAACACGACGAGATTATATTGTGTATTTAAGGAGTTCCTATGGCCACCTTTCGGCTCCATCATGAGACCCTGGATATTACGTATGACTAAAGATCTTATCAAGACAAATCCAACGAGCCCAAACATGACAAGATTATGTTGCATATGTAAGGTGTTCCTATGGTCAGCTTCGGGTTCCATCATCAGACCAGCTCCATGGTACCATAATATTGCATTGTCATCGAGGTTACATAAGTGTACTAAATCTCAGCACAATCGAACGACAGCAAGTGCTCTAAAAATGGGTTGCAAGATTCGGACCGAACCAACAAACAAACAAACAAACAGACAGACAAGTAAGCGAGTTAATAAAAACGTGTTAAAATAACAAACATCTATAACCAAATATACTTTTATTGCTTTTCAAAATATTCCCCGTGATGATCGATGCATTTTTTCATACGTTGAAACCAACTTTCGTAGCATTTTTTCTATTCTGTATCGGGTATCTCCAAAACGTGCATTTTGAAAGCATCAACGGCTTCTTCCCGGGTCGAAAATCGGTGTCCACGTAATTTGTTCTTCACGCTTGGGAATAAATAAAAGTCGTTGGGTGCCAAGTCGGGACTGTACGGCGGATGACCCGTCAATTCGATCATTTGACTATTTAAATACTCCGTTGTTGCGGCCGAGGTGTGACAGCTGGCGTTATAGTGGTGAAGGATTATTCTTCATTGTCGATTGTTCTTGCGTATTTCTCCAAAGACTTCTGGCAAGCAAATGATGGTGTACCATTCAGAATTAACCGTTTTAAGATTCTCTAGTGGTACTGTAGCCACATGTCCACTAATACCAAAAAAGCAGGCAACCATTTGCTTCAAAGTGCTTTTTGCACGAACAACTTTAGTTGGGTTTGGCTCATTTTGGAACACCCAAACCGTTGACTGCTGTTTAGTTTCGGGATCATACGCATATATCCAAGATTCGTCTCCTGTGTAGATATTATGAACAGCTTTTGATGTACCACATTTGTATTTTTCTATCATTTTTTTGCACCAATCAACACGAGCCTGTTTTTGTTCAACTGTTAAGTTGTGCGGGATCCAACGAGAACAAATTTTTTTTACAGCCAAATGTTCGTGTAATATTTTATAAATACTCGTCATACTAATGCCCAGAAATGCCTCTATCTCGCGATATGTAACATGACGGTCTTGCATTATTAGTTCGCGCACAGCATCAATATTTTGTGGTACAACAACCGATTTAGGCCGACGTTCTTTAAAATCGTCCGCAAGCATACGACGACCACGATTCAACTCACTGAACCAGTGATACACAGTGGTTTTCGATGGGGCCTCCTCCCCAAAAGTCGACAAAAGTTGATCCATGCACTGTTTTTGAGTTAATCCACGCCGAAAGTCGTAATAAATCATAGCACGAAAATTTTCACGAGTCAAATCCATGGTGATGATAGACAATGAATTTTAAAAATGGCGCCACAATGTAAAAACAATTGACAGATGAATGAAACAAACTTTATTTTACAGCCAAAGAGTTCTATTTTTAAATGTTATAATTTCTTTTTAAATATTGTTTATGTAAGTGGCCAGTTCTGGATACATAAATAGCAGCCCTTGTAGGGTTGCAAAGTCGACAAATTCTCATACAAATAGGAACTTATTTATATTTTGGAGCCTAATATGAATGTTAATGTAAGTGACAGAATTCAACAAACTATAATTTATTTATAATACATTGCTGTTTTATTTTTGAATAAAGAAATCGTATTTCGATGTTGGTTGATAAAAAAAACGGGTATCATGGGCTGAATGTATGGGTCATCATTTAGGTATTGTAAACGGAATTTAGTAGATACAACTTGTATCCTAGTACGCCTTATCGAATGGTGAAATAGTTTATCATTTAAGAATCTAGCACAATTTTGTTGCCTGAAGAACAAAATAACTAGTTATATAGTATAATAGATCACAGTCTGTTTCTGGGAGCATTAGATGACATAAGGAAAATTGGAGAGCATTAAGTTGTGTAATCAACTTAGAATGCAACGACTTATGAGCGCGGACCTTGAATGCGCCAGTATCTGTCTCTCTCACACTCACTACGTATAAATGTAGTAAACAGGTGCGAGGCGAATATCCCCTTCCATCTTCGCCAAGCACTCATAAACCCTAGCGAGGACTTAACAGTCAAATCAACAGATAGTGGTAATAAGCATTAGGAAATTTTGGAGGACTCATGTAACAATAGATAATATTCAACCGATTTACTAACATCTTATATGAATGTGCTCAACAGCATTGCTTTACCACAAAATGTACCCTATCAAGAAAGGTCATTTGCTTGCATGTGTAAATCGCCTCTCACTTATTATTATTCGTCCTTTAGCACAGTCAATGTAATAAACTTCTAGTCAATAATGTTTATGTACGAGTACGTAGGTATAAACTTCTATCTATGTGGTAGAATAACACTAATCTTTGTTTCTAATGCAATGTAACATTGATATTGTGATATAACACTCGATAAATGTAGGAAACTGTGTGGAAATGAGACTATTTTTTGCAAGCACATTCTATATCAAATTATGATACGTTAGTTGTGTGTGTACTTACTATAATGTAACGATCTAACGAATTTTTTTACAGAGTCGATTTTAAAATTAAGGTCGTCTTAAATTATCACGCAGATCTTACGCATCCTAAAAACTGGAGGAATCGTAGCGTTTAAATGTGGTTGTTACCTTTTTTTTTCATTTACAGTGCTCAAAGTTTAAATTCTTTTGCTATTAAACCATTGTCACATAAAAAACCGTAAAAAGCTAAATATACAAAAACTGTAAGCTGTGTTGGGTAGGCTCTTTATATATAAGTATTCTGGAATTTTATTAAAGATTTTACTTCCGCATTAGAGCAGTTTCTTTGGGAACGAACTGTTGTTTTGAAAAATGCCTCAAAGCGCAAATTTCGCTGCCATTTTGTAAATAATCATACAGGCAAAATCAAGAGATCTATGTACCAGTGTTTAGACTGGCTCTTAAGAATAGAGAACTAAGCAACTATAGAAACTTACTCTAAGTGTCTGGTCTTTCTAGATGCTTCAACTTCAATGCAGTTTTCTTAGTTCTTACCCAATAACTAGAAAACTGTTATCGAACTTTCACTCACAGCAAGCTTCGAGTCCCGGAAAATAAAGCAGTGTGCTTTATACCGCAGTTATTACTATAGTAATACTTCACGTTTCACTCTCGAGCTGCAAACACACATTTATTGCACGGATTTGCAGAAATTAACTACCTACATACAAATCTCAAAAAAAAATATTACACGTAACTTTTATAAACTTTTCAATTACGTTTATGTGTCAAACGAAAAAGGTTTGTTTGTTTACCTTACGCTGCGCTAGTTGCGTATAATATGTGTTAGGAGGTACGCGCCGCGCGACGCACCGTTCGTTCGCGCTGATTTGTCGAGTACACTGCGCAGGCGCGGCGGCGGCGGCGTGGAGGCGCATGGCGGCGGCGGCGAACCCGCGCCCGCGCCATCCGGGCCAAGGCCGTACGGGTAGTTGCGAAGCCATCGTTATGTCAGCTTGCGTTCCACTTATGCAACGATTACCAATTCAATGCAGTTCGACGACTCATAATACAAAAATGCAATTTGTTAACTTTTTATAGCCTCTATAATTAGATAATACCATATTGCAACAAGGGCAAACATTTGTGTGATGAGCACTTGTGTTTGCCTTGTCTGGTTGTTGTTTATCTTTATAAGTATGTACCCCCCATAGTACAAGCTTTGCTTAGTTTGGGATCAGATGGCCGTGTATGAAGATGTCCCCACATATTTATTTATTTATATTTGAGCGCCATCAGCTGACCGCGAAAACCTGTTTTGTTTATAGTAGGCGAATCGCTAACAGGTGGCTGGCTTCAAAGTAAGGAACTGTATGTAATCTTCTATTTTTCAATACACCTTTCTCAAAAATTGAACTGAGCGAAAAATGAATTTTATTTACTCTCATATCGTAAAATTCGAATTACAAAATCCAAAACGGTTTTATATTGTCACACTTTATTACCGAAATTTAAAAATACAATCATATTACTAGTGGCTCTGTGAGCTGTAGACCTCGCGAATCTGTACAACTTTTCATATTTATTTTTATTTTTTCTCCACAAACATCCCCGACCCCTTGATTTTTTTAAAATGTTTAAACTTAATTTTATTTTATTGTATTTTATTGGTTAAGAATGTGACCTGTAGAGGAAAACAGCCTCAGCGTCAGCGGTAGACCTTGTAAGCTGGCAACCCCCATCATCAACATCAATGGCCCGTTACAGTCCACTGCTGGACTATGAGCCTCCTCCATAATCTCCACGCTTGACCACCCCCATAGCTTGGCAACCCCCATAACTCCGTCATTTTTTAAAATTTCCAAAAACTGACTCGACAAAAAAAAAATCGGTTAATTTATCGAACCTGCTCACAAAATTTCACGAGAATCGGTTGAGAAACGCGACCTGTAGAGTGAAACAAACAAACAAACAGATGGACATACAAAAGCAAATTTGGACAAGCTGAAACAGAGACGCTTCGCTCGCTCGGTCAATAACACAGTTCTCTCTATGAAAACGATGTTATATATTTTTTTTGTCATTATGATACAGTGTTTGACCTGGAAACAAGTCTTTTCGGCAAAAAGTTGGAGTGTGTTACCCCAGCCGGAAAATGATGAAAATCGTCATTCAAGTGCAATAGATAATTAGATATACAGCTTCTGTAAATGGTAAGCTGATTTTTAAATTTGGTAAGCTGATAGTTTTTTAATTATTTGATAAAAACAGTTTCGGCTGGAGTAACGTTACCGCAGCCAGACCTTTTGTTTTCTAACGGGTATGATGAAATAATTGTTATCTAAATAATTAGGTATCTATTTGGTATAAATGTTACAACTTAATTTGTACTTGTATTTGCTATGTTTGCGAAGATATTTAAAATCCGGCTGCGGTAACGTTTGTACGATTGCTGTATCTCGGAATTGACTGAACGGATGATTATGATTTTTGTACAGGACATCTGGCTAATTAGTTATAATTTGGTACGCAAAGAATCCACAATAATGCACCGTTTTGTATTTTAGAAAGTAGAAATATGCTTCAATAGTTCCTAGCAAGGTCCTAGCACTTCCAATAATCGCTCCAAAGACTAACTTGAAACGTTATTATATAGGTAATTACTGCTTATAAATGGTACTGAAGTTTCATTAGTATCCAATACGTAATTAAAAAGTCTTATCTTGTAAGTTTTAGAAGGTTGGTATAATGTATTGCGCGGCCGCTTTTTTATAACATTCTAGATTTGGTCGGGTTACCACGCATACATCATTTCTTTCGATTATCTCGTTAATTAATTAGTGTACAGGTCTAAAATTTCACAGGTATAAACGAATTAAAAAAAAAAATAAAAAATTTTGAAAAATCACACGCGGTATTTTAAAACTTTAAATAAATAACATTTTTGGAAGTCCCCCGACCAGAGTAAAAAAAAATAAGAAAGTTAAATAAAAAAAACTATAGGTGATATCGATATAAGAGTGATATTTCACGTAATCCGCCTTACAAACAACTAATTATGACCTTTCTTAGTCCTTACGTTTACGTACCTACTTACCTTTTGGTTTCTCGTAGAGATAGACACAGCAATATTATTCATTAGTATAGGTTAGGTACTATACCTAACCTATACATTCTCATCTATCTAATAATATAATTACACGTCGGGGGCTGCCATCATCGCTCTCTTTGTTCGAAACAGTTAAAATATTACAACAATTTATATTAATCAAAAACTGCGGGTATCATAGGCTGTTGCTTATATAAATATAAAAGGGGCATATCACACTGGAAACTTGCATCTCATAAAAACACGGTGTTTTAGAAATTATAATATTAACATTGTTTGTCTTAAAGAATAAAAACTTTTAAGAATTATTTTTCACTTTAGATCATTACAAAAACTAATAGAAAATCACTGAACTGATTCTGATGAGTTATGTATCATTAGATTAGTTAGTATTGACAGTGTATTTAGGGTGAAATAAAAAAAAGTATTGACCAACTTACAAAAAAGCCTACCTTGATACATTATTGTATGCAGTCATGGGTCAAACTAAACTGGCCATTACAGCTATACGTTATTCCACACTTAAACCATTCAACTGAAAAACTTTTGTTCCACAAATTTCCTAAATTCACAAAAAAAATATAACTTTGATACAAACTGATCAGCTGGTTGAGTGAATGTGCATGAAAGTTCAAAAAAAGAATTATTAAGTATAAGACAATAATTAGTACTTCCAAAAGCAATGTTTGTACATTAATCTTGTTTTCCACTTTTTGTTCACTATTAGAGGCATGTTTTTTATTTACACAACTGTCCAAAAAAAGAAGTGTAATGTGTTCAGGGTTCATGTATGTATATGAGTTTCTTTATTCCACCATAAATTCTAAATGCCTGATAAGATTTGGATGTATGAGGTATTCCTTACATCAGCCCATGTGACACTGGCGATTAATTTTTTGGCAGCGCAGTCGTGTTTTAAATTGTAAATGATTATTTCTGGTACCTACTGGTTCGTAATACAGGTTCTGCCTATGAGGGGTCAATTTACCATTCTTAAAATTTCCAAATATTAATAAATAATTTATTTATTTAATTTTCCAGGTATAGGTGTCCTCTGCGACCCCAGGATTCCGGTGAAGCTAAAGGACCTTGTGTACAAGAGCATCATCCGGCCAGTCCTACTATACGGCAGCGAGACCTGGCCTGTCCTCGGAAGACATGTCCAGCAGCTACACGTCACGGAAATGAAAACGTTACGATGTATGTGTGGCGTTACACGATTAGATCGAATTCGTAACGAACGGGTGCCCTTTATATGTCCTAATGTTCAAAGACCTAAAGTCGATTGTCCTAACATGAATTCCCAATATTTGATTGTCGTAAATGTTGATTTTCCTATCGCAATAATTGTCTTAATGTTTTTGAGTCCCAATTTTTAAAGTCCTACTCTTCTTATTCATAAAGTTTGAATTTCCTAATAATTAGTTAAAGGTTGACTCAGCTGTGATAATCTAATTGTTTTATTAATCATATAATTTACGTTTAAAAGACACGCAAAATTTAAGTAAAACCTCTACTCGGAAGTAGTCACTGGTTAGGTTTTTTATCATAATTTTAAATAATTAGTTTTGCTGCATATTTAGAATTATTATAAAATTCTAACTTCATCATCAAAAGCTCATATAATAATTCAAGTTAAGTTAATACGCGTATAATTTTTGCGTACTGATATTTTTTCAACAATAATATTGTCAATTGGCCATGCTAGCTTTCTGAACTAGAACGTAACTATGACGCTATTAAATGCGTTATGAAAGAAATGCCTTCGCTTAATGTCATTCTTAAAAAAATCGACGTAAAATGTCCTTATTTAAGTGATATCTTATTTTAGATTATTTTATTGTTTGGCGGCAGATTTCTCAATTAATCTCTTCATTTGGCGACAAGAACCGAGATTTTTTTTTTATTGTCGCTAGATATCTACTTCAAGAATCCCTCGCCGTAAAATAGTACATATACGAGGGGTGAAAGTAACTTATTTAGCGCCGCTCAGGCCCTAATAGTTTGGGGCACTAAATGAGTCTTTAACCCAAGTTAAACACTGTGCTTTTCATTACGAATACTAGGAAAGTAAAAATAAAAACACGAATTAGCTAAAGAAAAAATGAGTGACTTCCATATCTGAATCAGATGAACTCATTGTAAACAAAACCAAAATTGTAAACAAACTCATTGTAAAAGAAACAAATGATAACCGGATTGTTGCTTTCCCGCCTATTTTTATTTTTTTCTGTAGCCCGGCCAGCTTTTGAGACATTATTTTTCATTTCCTGCCATCATTGAAAAATGTTAAATACTTTGGCCAAATCTATTTTATTTTAATTAAACAAATAGTTAAAAGTTAATTATAATAAAACAATTTAAAAAATAATGTGACAGGCTGGCTGGACAATTCTTCCAAATGAGCCGGGTTTAAGTAGGTCAATACACAATTTTAGGTGACGGCTAATCACGCTTATTTCAGTTTATGTGACGCTAGAGAACCCGAAATAATCGAACGCAAACGTGTCCAGCCTGCTTGAAAACCGCTTTTCGCATGGTCTCTCAATCACCGAACAGAAGGGATTCTAACTATTTCTTGCTTGTTAATACTGCGTCACCTAAAATTGTGACAGGCATCCTGTTTGAATTTTTGAGATACGTATAGCCATTTAGCTAAAAAACAACGAAAAGCGTGGCTAGCCAGCCTGAACTTACGTATTAAACTTCTGGCTGGCACCTCTGAATCTCGACAACGAAAGCGTTTTCGAACAAGGTTCTTTTACTAGCATTTAGTGACGGAATTTGTGACAGTCATAGCGTTTGTTTCATGGCGTCACATAAAGGCGTTTACGAGAAATCGATGAAAACTTGGTGCCAGCCAGCCTGATGTTCTGGCTGGCTGGCACGTTGTATCTGCGCTGTCTGATAGTCTACGGCTTCCAAATTTTCTTCAACATTTAGTGACGGGGACGATTAAGATAACCTGTAAATGTGACGACGATCCCTCCCATAGTTTTAGAGATATTGATCATTGTTATTGTATAGGCGATGAAGGATTACAGATTTATAACACACTCGAGAACAAAGAAAGTCTAACCTTTGACCAAGTGATGACGTTATTGCAAACTCATTGTAGCCCACGGTCGAATGAAACTTATAATAGATACTTGTTCTTCAGTCGCAGACAAAAGTCGATGGAACAATATGAAGAATATTTCACCGTGCTCAAGCAACTAAGTCTAGATTGCAATTTTCAAGACTTGAAAGACAGTTTAATAAGGGATCAAATTGTACTGGGAATAAATGCTGACAGTCTAAGAGAGAAGCTATTGAGAGTAGCTGATCTTTCGCTTGATAAGTGCGTAACTATATGTAAAGCGGCACAGATAGCACATATGCAGATTAAAAAACTAAACAGCGATGGCAATGGTGAGTCTTCAGTGTGCAGAGTGACGACACCAGGACCACACAGGTCAAGGTCTAGGAGCAGCACAGGCAACCGGAACAGAGGCAGGTCTCCAACACCTTATCCAAGGCCGAGGACAAACGAGTCTTCTCAGGCTGGTGGTACATCTTCGTCAGGTGAGCGAGTTACCTTTTATAAAAAAGCATGTAGGAAGTGCGGTAAAAATCATGCGTTTAAACAGTTTCCGGCTTATGGTAAAAAGTGTCTCAAGTGCGGTCGATTAAATCATTTCTCGTCGGTGTGTTACGGTAGATGTGCGATTATCAACAGTGAACAACAGACTGGTCCCAAAGAAGAGTATAGAATGGACTCTGTGCATGCAGTAGGTTCTGTTAATAAAGAATGGTACATGAAATTAAAATTAAATAACAATAATCTAAATTCATACCTAATTTGTCTGATATTACTTATTCTTTGAGAGAACTTATTAAAAAAGACTGTTTTTGTGTGGGAAGAAAAACAAAGGAATGATTTCTATAAATTAAAACAAATTTTAACATCTGAACCAATACTGGCATTTTTTGATATAAATTGTCCTATAACTATGTCTGTAGATAGTAGTAGTACAGGTTTGGGAGCTGTTTTGCTACAAAATGAAAAACCAGTGGCTTATGCATCTAAAGCGCTGACCGAGTCACAAAAATCATGGGCTCAGATAGAAAAAGAACTTCTAGCTATTGTTTATGCATGTGAAAAATTTGAACAATACATTTATTTTGTATTCAACGATAACATTGTATGTGTTATGTTTAAGTTGTATTAGCGTTTATTGTATTAAGTAACAGTAATCGATTATTAGATTAAACTGTATTTGAAACTATTTAAAATGAAAAATTGCATTTGTATATTTAAAATTTTAACAACTTTATTGGAAATGTTTGGAAATGTAAAAGTTAAATTGGTATGAACAAAATTTTGTAAACTGTAATTAATCTTAAAAATTAAGTTAAATTTTTTTTGAAAAAGGAGGGGAATGTTGTAGTGACTATAGTATTATAAGTATTGTCAGCATTGTTATGTATCGCGTGGTGAACCGAGCGGATAGTCAGTCGTCTCCCGTCACACGCGCCGGCAGCTCCCCTCCGAACCATTTGTTAAATCAGGGCTAAATTACGTAATATAAATCAGTGAACTCTATTCTCTCTTTCATTCGATTTCCTTCAAATAAATATAGTGAACACGCTAGGACTAAAGTAAAACCTAATAAGTATAAATCATTAAATTGATGATATTATTGATGATGTAATTAATAAAATAATGAATGACGAAGACTATAGCGATATAGACTTAAACAATTGTAATAATGATATAATGGATTTTAACACTTATTGTAACAATGATTCTGAAAGTTTGAATTTAAAGAGCTGTTTAAGTAGTCAACCTAGTACTAGTAAAGATAAAAAGAATGTAACATTTAATCTAGAACAGACTGAAAATGAAACTAAATCTAGAAGTGGTAGAGTCATTAAAAAACTTAAATTTTGGGATGATTATTTTTAAAGCTTTTGTGTAATGTATAGTTTTGTATAACAAATTTGTAGACTGTTTAAATTCTGTAAAAAAAGGGAATGTAAGGCAATGTCAAGGGAATGTCAGGCTGGAGTTTGACATTACATGAAGTCCGTTCGAGGCTGTGTAAATGCTAGGTATTGCTTGCGTGTATTTTAAAGTTTAATTGAGATTAATATAGTGTCAATCCATAATAAAGCGTATTATTTAACATCAATCACTCGACCCATCACAATTATCTCGGGTTCTCTAGCGTCACATAAACTGAAATAAGCGTGATTAGCCGTCACCTAACTACTTAAACGCGGCTCATTTGGAAGAATTGTCCAGCCAGCCTGAGTCACATAAAAAATATATATTCTTTAATTAATACATGAAATTTCAATTTAACATTGTGTTGTAATTGAGTGGCTGTATAGAAAGATGGAACATAGTTCAATAGAAATGTGAAATTAGAACTAGTTTTATTTTTAATAATTTGACAGCTGTTAGTTGAAAACGATTTTCCCTCGGGCTGAAAAGTATTACCTTCAACCCGCTCCTCAGGCAACTTCAGACCTACTTTCCGAGTATGAGTAATGAAAATATTATTTTGCTCCCTTATGATACTTACAATCTTCTATTGGATTAACAGATATTAATTTATCTCTCTCTTAATTTAAGAGCTGTGTCTATTAATTATAAAACATAATATAATAAATAAAAATATATTATACATTTTAAACGTATTTTATTGTGTTGATCAAGTTAATTAATACAAGATTATGTGCTGGCATTAAAACTTAAAACTAATATTTGGTATTTAATTTTTAAGACCTTCGGGTGGTCGAATTCATTATCTTTAATAATAAGCAACTATATAATAGTCAAAAAAAGCAAAACATACTTAACGCAGATAGAATAGTGATACTAAGCTGTGATTAGTTCCATCTTCCTGTACTTCTTGCGCAGCGTGGAGACGGGGTCCTTGAAGAGTATGGGGTCGAGCCGCAGCACGGAGCGCAGGAGCGGCATGTAGCCCCACGCCGTGGCGAACGTGTTGAGGCAGGACTGCCGCTGGACGAAGTGCTCTGGGTCGCTCCACGCCGACCTAACGGAGAGCTCATGTCATTCATTTCTTTTCAATACACCTTGCTCCAAAATTAAACTGTACGGTAATGCCATTTACCGAACAAGTGTGATTTTCATTACATTTTTTTTTTTATTTCTACACATTCTAACATCAATATTTTCAGCCAGGAACATTCGAATATCAAAAATTTTATTGAATCGATTCTTACAAAGAAAAAAGCATTTATGTTTTTTTTATTTCAAACGTCTATATAAGATCGCTATTAGTTGGGAAGGAAAAAAAAATGTATGAAAAATATTATCAGCCAGCTCGAAGGAAAAAGGACTGAAGTTCGCTTGAGTCAAATGTCGTGGCCACATATCGTGGAATTGGTCAGATCATTAAATCGTGAACATTTCACGATTTCGTCGTCCACGATTGGCCATATCGTGAAAATAGGGCGTCCATGAAATATTTAATAAGAATCTAAATTATGTTTGGTACTTATTGTTGTTCTCTAAGTCCGACAGACATTTTCAGAGTACCTACTTTTTCATCATAAACTCTTTTTTCTTCCTCATTTTAATAACGAATTATTCACTTTTTCACTGCGAGAAATAACGCGGCCGCCATGTTGGTACATAAACAAAGCGCTTCCAGCGCCTCTATCGGCAATTAATGTAATAATTTTACGATATGATCAAATAATCTTGACCATTTCATGAAGTAGCTGCGTTTTTAGTTGAACATATCGACAAACAATTTCTTATCATTGATCTGGCCAAGGCACATGATGTGGCCAATGGACAGTGAAAATTTCATGATGTGGTCAATTTTACGATATGGCCACGACATATATATGTCACCATAAGTTTGCGAACGCCGTTGGTGTATAATCTTACGATGTCAAACCGTCAAATTGTGAACTGATTAAAAATTGGCATGCGACGGAACGCACCTTGCACGCTGATTGGTTAAACGTTTGACGGCTGTCATTCTGTAGGTAGCTACTGCCAAAACCGACCAATCAGGAACACAGTTCACAATTTTACGGGTGATGAAACCCGACAGATTATGAACTCTGCACCTTTGTTTACAATTTGACGGTTTGACATCGTAAGATTATAAACTAACGAGAAATAATACGTTAAATTGTAAATGGTTGGTTTCAGTTCACAATTTTCCGTTATTTTATAATATCGTGAGTAAGATTATAAACCAACGGCGTTCACAATCTTACGGTGACATATATATCAATCAATCAGCCTATTGCAGTCCACTTACGTAGGCCTCCCCAAGGGTACGCCAAAGCCAATAAGGTATATATATATACACCGTGTTCCCAGGCATATACATTAACTTTGCAGAGCGTTTCTATAGCTTCTACTAAACATATTTTACAATGGAACTTATTCTTAAAAACGCTTCGATTTAAAGTTATTTGTGACTTTATTTTATTCAATTTAATAAAGTATTACGTTATGAAATTACCTTTATTCGAGCTACGTTGCCGCTTGGCTGAAAAACAAAATATTGAGGCCCTAGAGGCAATGCGCGGTGCGTCAGTATTCTTTGACAACAATACGACCTCTGAGTGGCCTCTTTCTCTGAGGATAAAGCTAGGTACTCCCGAGATCTGACAGAAATTACGTCGTTATGGTTACCAAAGTTATTATTTACCTGTCATAAACTCAATTTGTCAATTTGTTATTTTTGGAAGTTTCGTAAATTTTCGAGCTTAAATAAAACCAAAAGTAAAGCCAAAGTACTTTGCTTACGTGCACGGCGTGCATGCAATTATGCCGTACGAGTATGCAACTCAGCACCAGGCTGATATTCATTATATCTGTGATTATATCTATGGCTTCTGTGATGGAAATGCTGCAGCAGCTGTTCGAGAGTACCGACGGCGATTTCCTGGTCGCCGTATTCCTAATCTACGAACATTTATTACCAAACACAGGAGATTTAGTGAGTTGGGTATCAGACCACACCGAGCTGAAAGAGTAATTAATTTGAGTGTTGCATAAGAGAATAGGATTATGAACATTATTATTGACGATCCGACACTCTCAACCAGACGCGTAGGAAGAATCGTGGGTGTATCCCATAAGCTAGTGTGGAAACTTTGGAGAAGATATGGTTTGCATCCGTACCACTACAGAAAATCTCAAGGCCTTTTACCACCAGACCATTTTTCAAGAATTACGTTTTGCCAGAAGTTGAATGATGAGCTGATACGTAATCCAATGCTGCTTCGAAAAATTCTTTGGATGGATGAAGCTCAATTTACAAGTGCAGGAGTATTCAACTCAAAAAATCGAATTCAGTGGCTTGAGAGTAATCCAGCTGCAGAAGATATGCGGCAAATGCGCGTCAATTTGAATGGGCAAATTAGAACCCGTTTGAGCGTTTGCATTGAAACAGGAGGTGGTCATTTTGAAAACTATTTACATTAAATTTTATACGTTCTTTTCTTGGGATGGTTTTTCTTTTAGGCAATTGCGATTTATTATTCATGCATGACCGCTTCCGTCTTCATCATCATTCACTGGCAATAGTCTAACTAGCGCAAAAGGATCCTAAGATCCTAGGATATTATAGGGATATCGATCCTACAAAATTTCCTTTGGGGAACTGCCTCTATTGCAGTTTGGTTAACCATTGTAGGCCTAATTACCCGATTGTCTAACAAGTAAGATGATTTCGTCACCGCATATCAAACCCATTACCTGATAAGATAAATACTCTTTTGATTTTAAAAAGTCATAAACATGATTTCTTTCTTTATTTTTAGTGACTGATAAACATTCTTTTTTATTACAAAAAAGGCCAAAGACAAATTTGAGGACCGAGTTGAGGACTAACATCTAGAGGTAGTGTCAATAAGTTTATGCGCGCCAAAACTTGTAAATCAAATTGCGACGTTGCCATCTCGTACAAAGAGTTATGCATAATGGATAGTTAACTTGAAGGCATTTAGTTTGTATGAAAATGACAAAAAAGGTAAAAATAAAAATTCATAATTGTGTCCATAATGAGAAATGACTATTTTAATGGTCTGAATAGCGTGCCAAAGTTAATGTATATCACTGGGAACACGGTGTATATATATATATTATATTATTTGAGTTTTCTTCTTCTCGACTTGTGAGGTCGGTATTTTGTCAATGTCCCGCCCTGAGACCCTCAGGGAAGAGGAGCATCGACATCCCCAATATAAATACTGTTTCCTAGTACTTTGGACAGAATTGTGCATGTATGGATGGCTGCCTGTTTTTGTAAAATGTGAATGTTTATGTGTGCGTCTAATTGTGTGCAATAACTATGTATACTTTTGGCTACTATTCCGGATGTTCCTATGATTATTGGTATGACTTGGGTAGGTGTCTTCCATAATCGGGTTATTTCTGTTTTGAGTAAGTGATATTTACTGAGTTTTTCTATCTCTTTGGCTCCGATGTTATAATCTGATGGTACTGATATATCTATTAAATACGTTTTGTTTTCTATTTTATTTATATATATTAGATCTGGTCTATTGTGTGTGACTGTTACATCTGTTTGTACCGGCATCTCCCACATGATTTTCGCAGTATCATTTTCTAAGACTTGCTTAACTCGACCGAGTTAGGTGTTCTTTCCACCACAAGTTAGTAGACTGCATGCCGTGCTTTTTTAGTAGTGCCCAGTGAACATATTGCACTAAATTATTATGCCTTTTGGTATAGTAAGTACCGGCAAGCTTCTCACATCCCGCTACAATATGCTGTACGGTTTCGTCTTTGGTGACACATAACCGGCACTTACCATCCACCTGTTTTTTAAGCACGTCCCTTTCATACTGTCTGGTGTATACAGCTTGGTCTTGTATGTAGTGCGAATATAGTAGCTTCTAATGTGGGAGATATTGCTTGCTTTTTTATCCAGCGGAAAGAGAACTCTGTGTCTATGTTGTCTTTTTCTAGAACTGATTTGCAAAATTGACCATGAATGGGTTTAGCTTTCCATTTATTAATAAAATAATTGATTTTGGCATTATTTATTTCTTTATATGTGTAGTTCTGATTACTTTGTAGATTTAGTTACGCACTGTTCTCTCTAGCTTCTTTATCTATTGAATATTTATCTCTGTGTTTATCATGTTCTTTTATGGCGTTTAATAATTCATCGTTTCCTGCTTCTAGATATTGTTTATATTTAATTATTTGTGTTTTATGTATCATTTCAATATTTATTAGTGCTCTTCCACCTTTTTCGATTGGTAAGTATAACCTATCGACATCTGCTTTCTGTTTTTGAGCTTGGTTCATGGCTAGGAATTTCCTCGTTTTTGTGTCTATTGCTTTCAGGTCTTTTGTTTTGCAGTTCACTATACCGAAGGAGTATAACAGAACCGGCATTGCATATGTGTTAATGGACTTAATTAGATTTCTCGAGTTGAGGTGGGTGTTGGTTAAGTGTTTGATTCTATTGAAGTATTTTTTCTGTATTTGTTGTCTCAGTTCACTATGGTCAATCTTTCCTGATTCATTAATACCTAAATATTTGTACTGTTCTGTGTCTTTTAAATATTGAAATTCTTCACCGCTAAGTAGTATATATTGCATTTATTCAGCCCAAAACTCATCCCTATGTCGTTAGTAAATACTTCCGTGCTGTCCAGTAATACTTTTAAATTATTTTTATTGTTTGCATAAACTTTCAGATCGTCCATATATAATAAGTGATTGATATGTGTACTGTCTTTTAGTAGGTAACCTTAACATTGATGTTCTTTTAACTTTGAATGTAAATTGTGTGTTATCTGTTAAGTTTTTTTTTTGTATTATTCCCTTCCTTAATTTGGTTAGCTTGGACGTGAGAATGTCTAAACAGTCTTGGTTCGGATCTCTACCGCGCAATAGTGATGGGACTCGGATCGAAAATAGAGATTCGAAGAGATTCGAATCACCCTGGTTTAATTCGAATCTTCAACTAGAATCAACCGATTATTCAAATCAATATTACAACGCAATAGTTTCACTACAAATTCCCCTCACTCGACGAGAACTCCATATATAACATATATTAAGGACATTTTATGTGGATGACCCCATTTTTTTTAAATACTGATTTGGAAGTATACGAGTTGTAAATACAGGGCGGGTCACGTCACGACCACGTCATATGCATGAAGAGAAAATACCTACTGAAATTACGGAAAACATTGTATATAGAAAATATCACTGATAGAAAATGGATGAATGAATGAAGGAAAAAAAAAAAATAACTGCATTCAAGGACTTCAAAAAAATCCTTGCCTGAATCGGGAATCAAACCCGCCATACACGAAAAAGAAAAATATTACGTATTTGAACTGAATATAAGAATAGAGTTGATAGTGACCTGTATCGGTGATGCTGCGCCTTGTATCGGCGGCGCTGCGCCAGCTTGAGCGGCGGGCGGCGCGTGAGGTGCGTGGCGAGGCAATTGAGCAGGATGTCCTCGCAGTTGCGCGCGCGCCGCACGGCCGCCCGCAGCGCCGGCGCAGTCGCCGCGTAGCCCGCCAGCGTCGCGCGGTGCACCAGTGCCGCGCCCGGCAGCACCATCGAATAACTGCCGCCCCACTTGCTGCTGTAGCCCCACGAACCCTAACACAATAGCGTAACATTATTAGGCAAAATTTGAACAAAAAAATAAAATACAACATAACCAGCTGTTTGGTACAATGACTCTGTAAGTAGATATCAATAATAATCTAAAACTCCCTGGTCCTCCTCCGCTTGCGTCCTGAGATATACAGGGTGTAATTTTTTTTTAAATTGATCTTTGTAACAAGCAATCTTTGTTAAGGGAATTTCAATCAATAAAAAAGTGTAAAAGAGAGCACAAAAATATGTCATCATTATCATCATCTCAGCCAGAAGACGTCCACTGCAGCTGAACATAGGCCTCCCCCATAGGTTTCCAACGTGAACGGTCCTCTGCTGCTTGCGTCCACCGACGACCAGCAACTTTCATCGAGTCATCTATCCACCTTGTGGGAGGCCATCTTACACTACGCCTGCGCCTATCAACTCGTGCGCCGTGATCGCCATTCGAAAACCTTCCATCCCCAGCAGTTATCGCTTCGTCGAGCTATATAGCCTGCCCATCGTCACTTTAACTTGCTTATCTTGAGAGCTGACCTTGGTCTTTCTACGTATCTCCTCATTTCTGATTCGATCACGCAGTGAGACTCCGAGCATAGCTTTTTGATTCGCACGCTGAGCGACCTTGAGCTTGTTTGTGAGACCAATAGTTAGTGACCACGTCTCTGGCAATATACACTGATTAAAGACCGTGGTCTTTAGACACTAAGGTGTTTAGACGAGAATTTCTGCCGCAAATTCTCAAATGCTGCCAGGCGAGTTGGATCCGTGTATTGACCTTTGAATTACAAAGATCTATGCTTGGTATTTCGCTACGGGATAAAATCCGGAACGAAATCATCCGGCAGAGGACCAAGGTGGTGGATATTGTCCAGAAATGTAGCAAGCTGAAGTGGCAGTGGGCTGGCCACGTTTGTCGCAGAACCGATGAGCGTTGGAGCAGACGGGTTCTCGAATGGAGACCGCGTCTCGGGAAACGTAGTGTGGGACGCCCCCCTGCCAGGTGGACTGATGACCTGCAGAAGGTCGCTGGTGGTGGCTGGATGAGGAAAGCGGGTGATCGTGCGCTTTGGCGTACACTTGGGGAGGCCTACGTCCAGCAGTGGACTGCAATAGGCTGATTGATTGATTGACCTTTTTATCAAAGTTCGATTTACCTAGCTGGACTGTTCGAGGTAAATAAAATGATAAATAGCTATAATAGTAGCACTTCACTGACTGGTTTGGATACAACATGGATATTTGACATCAGTTTCGTCTTATCCATATTCATCTTAATACCCACCAGTTCGGAAACGCTACTGAGGTCTTTGAGCATTGTACCAAGGAACTTCAAAGGGGTGCCATAATCACTACCGGCAAACCGAAGATGAGTGATGTACTCGCCATTGATATTGATGCCACAAGTTTAAATACGTTCTCTAATCTATTAGTTTCGGAGAAATTACGTCTCCCTGTCTTACTCCTTTCCTTGTCTTATTGGTTTTGTACTTGTGTCAAGTTGTGTCCTGTAACCGTATTGACATGGTGGCGTTTTCGTACAAACATCTCAACACTCCGATATACCGATAGTCGATATGGTAGCCGAAAGGACTGCAGCACTGTAAGGTTTCGACGGAATCAAAATCCTCCTCATAGCCCACAAACGCTAAACATAAGGGCAAATTATACTCTTTCTTCTGTGTAATCTGACGGAGCGTGTGGATGTGGTATTAGTAGTAAAGCATTTTCGGAAACCGGTTTATCTGGGGGACTGAAAGTCATCTAACCTGCATTCGAGACAATTTGTGGTGACTATCTGATTCTCGAAACAGCTTATAAACATGACTCAGAAGCGAGATGGGCCTGTATTTAATCAGAACGGTGTTATCTTGCTTCACGCTTCTTTTCCACGCTTTAGGCGTGGTACTTACTAGTAGAACGGAATTGAAGAACCACTGAAGGACTTTCAGTACTAGCGTTCCATCTGTTTTTAGAAACTCAGTCGTAATTCCATTCTCACCAGGCGCCTTGTTGTTTTTCAGCTGTTTGAGAGCCATTCTAATATCGTACAGGCTGATGTCCGGGATATCTTCGGTGTAGTGTCGGGAAAGTTTTGCTCGAGGGTCGTAGGGCCTTTTATTAACGGGTTGCTGTAAGTATGTAGATGTGTTACTTTATTCCACCATAACTTCTTAATGCCTGGACAGATTTGATATCGTTAGTATCCTTACATCAGCCCAAATAACACTGGCTATATTTTTTTTGTCAGGAAAGTCGTGTTTTATTTTAGATGATAACATCCGCAGATTTTTAAGATTATTTTCTTCACAACATTCACTTTTTCGTCCACCATCTTGTTTTACTTATAATATAATATTTTTTTATGGTTAATGAATATATTTTTTAATCGATAGACACTATAACCGCTATAATCAGTGCCATCGTTTAGCCTGTACAATTTTTGAAATTTTAAAAAATTAAGTGGCTCCATCTCTCTTTCTAAAGGGTGAAACTTTGTGTGCTTCGCGTGAAATAGTATTATTTATCTGTTCTATCACTGTGCAAAGTGGCTTGCTTTCTTCAAGAAATGTAGTGGTTTTATCAAAATTTATTTAACCCCCCCTATCTTAAGACGCAAGCGTCGGAAAGGTGGGGAGTTTTAGCACGTAATTTTGGTCAGTATTCGGAGTACGTATTAAAAATTTCAGCTGGTTATGACGGATTTTACTTTTAAAACCTAATATTCTTACGCTACAAGGCGAACACATTACAAATTACAAGTCTTCCTCTTGAGCAGGAAAAACTGACTGAAAAGGAAACAATAACAGAAAATGAAACATAAATTATGTCATTAATTATTATACATAATTGTATGTTTTCCGAATAAAATAAAATAGTAGATTTCATAAATGATGTAGGCAAGTAAGGAAGGATTTTTGGAAATTCCAACCCTAAGAGAGGTTGAAGTTACTCTGAACTCGTCGTTGTAAACTAAAACCACGTGAACGAAGTCAAGGCGGAAAGCTAGTCATGGATGAGACGAAAACTGTGCGTTAAAAGTTTTATAAAACCGATTTTAGAATGTGCAAAATACTACCTTTTGCCGCTTTTTGGTAAACACGCCAATACTCGTATTATAGGGATTATGCATAAAAAATTGTACCTGGGCGACCGAGCTTAGCTCGTGCCATTTGTTAGAAAACTTTTGGACCACGAATAAATACATAAGATTTTTTTATTTCTGTCGTTTTTGTATTTAAATAACTAAATGAAAGAATACATAAGTAAATAACAAATAAACATGAACAAAATAAAATAAACAATTATACTTGTGTGGATTCGAACCTCTGACCTTCGGTTCCAAAGTGAGTGAACTCACCCAAAAAAATGTAATGACGGATCTAAGTGATGTAATAGTTTTATTGGACACTTTACATTATCGGAAACACGCTTGCAAAACCAAAATTTTTAACTGGCTGTTGAAATTTAATGCGCTGCGTAAAATTAAAGTGAAGTTTGCATGGAAGAATTGTTATTTTAGTAGCATTGCTAATAATATGTTAGATTAAGAACACCTTTATTTTTTGGTTCCATGCATTTTTAAAAGCTTTTTTGCATTAGAAATAGAATTTTTAACCAACTGTTTGCAACCTGCGGTTATTTGAAAATGATACCCATCCTTATTAAATATTCTCCCACATTAAATCTAGTAACTTGAATAGATCACAACTTAAAAATATTATAGTCATCCAACAATTGAAAAAATTAAATAATATGAAGGCTGCATAAAGTATGACTTTAAAATAATTCACTGTGTTCTTTTTATTTGGTAACCTGTTTTCTGCTCCATCTGTCAGAATTCCACGGAATTAAAAACCAAGGTATAGTGACGGTGTTGCAGATTGTACAGCTCTTCGTAACTTTGTACTAATCAGTATTTTTTTACATTTTTACATTACAAAAGGAGTTATTGAAAAGAAAACATGAGTAGAAACCAATGGCAGATGGGAAAAGGCCACCGGATACCGGCAGTCTAAACTTTTCATCAGGACACTTGATCGCAGACGAACTAAGCACCTACTTCAACACAAGAAAAAAGACGTTAGTCATCACAGGTATAGTGACAGGACACTGTACGCTAAATAGACATCTCAGCATCATGAAGAGACCAGAGAGCCCCTCATGTCCAGAGTGCGGCGAAGATGAAACAAGCTTACACTTCCTGGCAGAATGTCCGATGTAGTCACTGCCGAGATGGGAAATACTAGGAACAGACAGCATCGAAAAGGAAGAACTGAGTAATCTGTCATTCAAGGACATACTGAGATACTGTAGAGCAACAGGCAGATTTGAGGGGGCCATCACGTAGGAGCTACAGTAAAACCGGTATTCCTTCGATGGGTGTTCCGAGGGTGGGCGATGGCAGGCCCGGCCGATTGCGATCTCACGGGGGGAGAACAACCGTGTGGGGGAACCCAGAATTTTCGAAGCTTAAGGCGTGGGGAGGCACTGGGACTCACGCGGCGCTCGGGGGGGCTGGCTGGTGGTGGCAATAGCCGCTGCCAAGCTGGTTCTTCTTGGGTAGTCGCGGGGGCCATTGGGTCATTCCATGCCAGAAGCGGAGAGAACAAGGGATAGACCTAACACAACTCACCTACCGAGAGTATCACGCGGTACGGCTGAGCTGATGCGGCGCTATCATGAAAGGAGCATCTATCAATACTGGGATTAAGGGTGAAATGGTTCTTAATATAGAGCAGGTCACCCGTCTGCGCTCCTCGCAGTCTGGTCACACTGATTAGTATGTAATTAGTGTGACCATATTTGAATTAGTCATTATACTAGGTGCTCCGCTAAAATCTGCCTAATACTATTAATTTTTTTTTTTATGTTAAGTTCTGCAAAAACTAACTAAATAACTAGAATCTGTTAAGGTTTCATTAGATTCTGCTGAAAACTGCAAACTTTTTCTAATCTACGACATAATATGCTATAGTTGGGTTATTATAGGATGAGTTCTGACAGCTTCAAAATTCTTCATACTACGTTAACAACTTTTTTCTATAATATTCAGTTTTAAAACCATAATAGCTAATAATTAAAAATAAAGTTACTTCACCTCTTATTTTATCATTAAACAGTATGTGATTTTACTTAATAAATAAACGAAATAATATTAAAAAGTTTTTTAAAATTTTGATCTGTCAGAGCTCATGGTACAGTAACCCAACTATAAGCCCTAAATTGGGGGTTAAATTTTGTTAAAATCGCAAAATTCTGCTAAATCTGGTCACACTGCTCGCAATCGTCAGAATGCGAGCGCATCGATCGATTCGACCGCATCGTCCGCGCCGAATTTGATGACGTCATCCTAATTCGTCTAGGAATTCTCGGTTTCTTCCAGATTAGAACGATTCGACGCGATCAGGGGTGTGCGGGGTTTCATAGAATTTCATAATTATAAAGAATACGAAAATTCGTTTCGTTTGACGCGTTCGGCTCGGATAAGCGTGCTTTCACCTTAGTTTGTCATTTTAAAAAGTTTATTATCCTATAATTTTCTAAAATATTGTAATAAGTATAAGTTCTTTTAACTTATGTGATCCTAGTACATTTAATTTAGCTTCGGGCTCCAATCTTAGACTTAATCAAGGACACCGCTGGACGTAGAATTAAGGAAAAGACGAAAGAAGAGGCGTTTTTGTACAACGGGGCTTTAGCAATCTGTCTTGTTTTTAATTGCTTTATTTTTTCATATCTTACATTAACTTCATAGATAAATATCTTTTAAAGAGATTGCTGCAGCTGACAGTTAGTAACTGTCTGCTATTTTGTGTCCATGTTGTATTTATATTCGCCTTTAGGTAGGTTTCTTATATATAGGTCTTTGATGTTCTGTAATACAAAAAAAAATACAATTCGTTGTAATTTTTTTTTTATGGGGATGCGGCACGTAAGGAGCGGCCGCCTTGGTGGTTACTAGCTGTTGGTCAGATTTGATAGCCTAGGCTAGTGCCTCCTTATTGTACCTATGCAGTTGCTAGCAACTTTTATTGAATGAACTATTGAATAGACCATTGGAATAAAAAAAACTAATTGCAATGAAGTATACCTTAGCTTCGTCCCAGTAGTGCGAGCGCGCCGGGTAGCCGACGATGCGTTCGGGGAAGTGCTGCCACACACGGAAAGCGAAGTCTAGTTCCTCGGCCAGCAGCGGCGCGTCGCCGTCCAGCGAGAACACCGCCGCCGTCGGCACCGCCCACAGCGGCTGCCAGCGCGCCGCCACGCCCTCGCTAAACCACACCAACAATGCAACGCCAACCATTAGGCGGGTCCACACCAAGCGAGCAGCCTCGCTCGAGACCCGCTGTGCGCGGTATGCTCGGTCGGAAAATTTTACGCAGCGAGGCTGCCTCGCCCGTTCAGCCCGAGCCATATTTGCACAGATGAGAGCGAAAACAAGAACAAGATGGCACCGTCCATACGCACGGCTGTAGCAGTTTTTGCATTTATAAAAATAATAATAATAATAAGCCCCCTAAAGTTCTACCTTACGTCCGTGCAGAACACACGTGGGGGGCGGACACGCGTACAAATGAAATTTACGCCGCTAACAAGGCAAAGGCATCTAGCGATATGGTAATGGTGCAAACAAGGAGTAAAACTGCCCAGGCGGGTCCCAGTGTCTATGGCACTGGGGAATCCCGCTCCGGGCTTCCAAGCTTGGACAGCCCTACGTACTCTGGGGAGTCGCAGTCTGCCCAGTCTAAAACTGTTGCATCTCATCACCACATTCTTTCCAAAATCCAACCTATTCCCGTTCATCAACAGCAACACCTACGTCTTTAGACGTCGATAATCAATTTGCCGTGGATGTTGCGCAGGAGGCAATCGCCAATAAAACCGTACCCACCACTGGCAAAACTTGTGCGCGTAAGAGATGGCCAGAAGATGTTAATAAATTCATCTGGCGCACACACATTATTTATTCTAAATTAGGTAAAATTACACGAGGTTACCTAGACCCTATGTACAACGAATTTACTAATAAATATCCAGAATATAACGCATCAAAACAGAGGCTAGGAGATCAGCGAAGGCCCATAATCAACAAGAAATATCTTTCTCACGCTGTACTAGAAAATATCAAAACCGAAGTCCTACGTCTTTTACAATCTATAGAACAGGGGCCAGGTAGCCAAGACACAGGCAAAAAATCTTAACAGTGCGAATACCACAAGAGGAAGGAGAATCGTTTGGTCAGAAATGAACGAGACTGTTATGAGATGCTACTTTGAAGTGACCAGAAACGAAACTGATATGACCGCATATAGGAAAAAGTTGCATGAGAAGTTTATAGAGAAGTATCCCCATTTACCGCATTTAACAGTACAAAGAATATCGGACCAAAGAAGACTCATCGTGAACAATAAATTATTAACAGCAGAGACGATACAGGACATAAAAAGACAAGTTGAAATAAATCTACAAACAGAAGAAAATAATCACACACTTACAGATACGCCATTGATGGACAATAATACACTAATAATAGAAGAAAGGGAAAGTGAATCAATAGCGGAAATTAATAGTAACACTGGAATTATTGGTACCATAAACGAAAATAACAACAATAGAACCAAAACCACGAGTGAGAAGGTAGATATAGATCCCAAAAAAATGACGATACTTTTAAACAAGCATTAGACAATTTCACAAACTCTGACCCAACTACTAGACCTTACATCCCTAGACAAAAGACATCTCGGAAATTTGCCGCAATAGTAGACTTCATAAACACAGAACTACTCCCAAAATACTTGAACCCAGACATAGACTTTTTATCAATCCATACACTGATTTACGCAGCAGCCTTCACAACAGCGCCCGCCAATGGATCAAAACTTGAGACAGACTCGAACAACCGCAGAAACCTTAACTTGAAACCACCTTGGCAGACTAAATTAGAAAATGAAATAGAAAAACTTACAAAGGATATTGGTAGGTTAACGCAATATATGAAAGGCAATACTAGTCAGAGGATTATCTCAGGAGTGGAAGATGACCGATTTTCTTGACACACTTAAACAGAAATTAAACATTAAATCAAGTAGATTCCAACGATATATGACATGTACTAATCGAAAAATCCAAAATATACAATTTCAAAACAACGAGAAAGTATTTTATAGGAATTTGTCAAATCAACACTCGGATCCAAAACCTGCTGAAACACCAACATTAGAACAGCTACGTGAATACTGGTCAAATATATGGGAGAACCCACTTCAACATAACAAAGAGGCAGAATGGATTAATAAAGTCACTAGCTCACCTGAAGAAATGACCTTTGAGTCAATACCAGTAGAAACTTTCATCCAAGTCATCAAACGTTCTCATAACTGGTAATCACCTGGATCAGACAATATCCACAACTACTGGTACAAGAAACTTACATGCACACATCCACATATCCATAACCATATCAACAGATTCATACAATCCCCAGAAACCATACCTGAATTTATTACTTGCGGGAAAACTTACATGCTACCAAAAGACCAAGACACCCAAAATCCTTCCAAATATCGGCCGATCACATGTTTACAAACCATATATAAAATAATAACAGGTTGTATCAGTGAACTGATTTATAGCCACACCAATAAAATCCTTGCTGAACAGCAAAAAGGATGTAGGAAAAACAGCCAAGGATGCAAAGAGCAATTAACAATACGACACTATATCCATGAAACAGGCCATACACAGAAAGCGAAACATCCATACCATGTTCATTGATTACAAGAAAGCATTTGATTCAGTCCCACACAGCTGGGTACTACAAGTTCTAACTATTTACAAAATACACTCTACAATAATAACTTTTCTTCAGAACTCAATGAAAACTGTTTTAAACTTAAAGCATCAAAATACTACATTAACAACTGAACCGATTAGAATACCAAGGTGATTCACTAAGTCCATTATGATTTTGTTTAGCTCTTAACCCACTATCAGAACTCTTAAATTCATCTCATGTTGGATTCAGACTAAACCACAATAACTCTCACCATATTCTATCGCACTTAATGTATATGGATGACATAAAGTTGTATGCATCTAGTAAAAATAACCTTTTCAAACTGACCGATATTACCCACGAATTCTCAAAAGATATACATATGCAATTTGGAATTGATAAATGCAAAATTCACTCTATTAATAAAGGCATACTACAAAATAACAATTATATGACAGAAGATGGTGGACAGATAGACTCCATGAATGAACACTGCACATATAAATATCTGGGCTTTCATCAATCGAAACAAATACATCAGACAGAAACAAAAAAAGAACTTATTTCAAAATTTAAAATCAGACTCAACCAAATTTTTAAAACACATCGCTGCTTACTAAAGCTGTTAATACATTTACAGTACCAATACTAACATATTCTTTCTGCATCATCAATATTGGTCAAAGACTGATTTGATTAAACTTCAGCGAATTGTGAACACAAGACTCCTCTTACAGAAAACACCATCCAAAGTCTTGCGCGCAACGTCTGACATTACCACGTGAGGAAGGAGGCCAGGGACTCGCAGACATCCAAAACCTACACAACACACAAATAACTTCACTCAGGAAATACTTCCATAGTAAATCTGAAACTTTAACTTTACACAAGTTCGCCTCTAATATCGACCAAAAATTTACCCCACTCAACCTGCACGACAGACAAAAACAACCAAACGAAGCAATAGTGGCCAAAGAACAAAAAATGGCTAACTGGGCACAAAAATCTCTTCATGGGAGACAAAGCCGATTTGAGCCAACCACATGTCGATTTTGAAGCGTCGTCGAACGCGTGGCTCAAACGCGGCGAGTTGTTCTCAGAAACTGAAGCCTTTATGTTAGCTATTCAGGATCAGGTCATAGCCACTAAAAGTTATAGAAAGCAAAGAACTAGACCGACAGACAGACTTATGTAGACACTGTAATTCCGCTTCAGAGACCATTCAACACATAACCGGAGACTGTAAAAACCTCGTGCAGACAGACTATAAACACCGGCATGGTCAGATCGCGGCCATTGTTCATCAACAACTTGCACATAATTTCAAGCTGATACACAAACAGGAACCTTATTATAAGTAAACCACCAGTAGTACTAGAGAATGACCGAGTTAAAATTTATTGGGACAGAACGATACTAACTGACAAGACTATTCACTATAACAGACCTGACATTACTCTTCTTAATAAACAAAACAAAACAGCATACATAATCGACACAGCTATTCTTAACTCACACAATTTACAGTCCACTATCCACTGATAAACTAGCTAAATATCAAGACCTGGCAATCGAGCTAAAAAGGCAGTGGAGAATAAATACGGTGCATATAGTCCCAATAGTGCTGTCATCAACTGGAATCGTCCCCAAAACCTTAAAAAACAGCCTAAAAACATTAAGAATACCAAACTTCGTAATCCATACTATGCAAAAAGCTACGATACTCAACACATGCCGCATCACCAGAAAGTTTTTAACCACATCCGTCATAACCAATCAAGCTTTTAAGCCCATAGCACTTGGTTAACGCCCGTGGCATGGTAAAAACCTTCAGTGAAATGGAGAGAAAGAAAATTTTCAAATAATAATAATAAAATAATCATCAATCATCAACGGCCCGTTACAGTCCACTGCTGGACTATGAGCCTCCTCCACTTTAGTGGATAATAAAATAAATAATTAAAAAATAAATAATAATTATAATTGAAAAAATATCTTATCCCCCTGTTAATTATTAGGATCCCTGGCATCCCAAAGCCAATTATTTGCGGCATCCAAACTTATTAAAAGTCGACACTGATCTTTATCAATTTTTTCGATAGTGCGCGGCACAAATCAAAAAACGTGGCGCGCGGCAAACGACTGAGGCACCTTTGAACAAACCGAAAACCGACACCGCTTGGCTCGGCTGCGTACGCGCTCGCCTGAGGCAGAGCGTGCGTCTGCCGCGCGCGAGGCACGTCCACACCGGGACGAGGCAGGACGTTTGCCGCGCGCGGCGGGCTTCGCGCGAGGCTGCTCGCTTGGTGTGGACCCGCCTATTTATGATTTATTCATACAATTCATAGAAAGACAGTCCTGCAGTGAACATAACATCTTAGCTGAAAGACCATACATACCTACTTGTCCTCACCAGAATTTGGACCTGAAACCTCCGTAATGAGAACCGCGAACGCTTTTCCGCTCGGCCACGGATGCTATATAGATCTTACTTGTAAGCATTTTTTTTCCTTTGCCAATTTATGACTGTGAGGAGTGCCTGAGAGACACGAGTTCCAACCAACTGCCTTAACGTCAACCAACAAGAATAAACTATGGACCCATTTTCTAATTCGTTGGGAACCATTTTTATATAATTAATTATCTAAAAAAATGTTACCCCGGATAGTGTGTCGTTGCATCAATGACTAGAACAGGCAAGGGCTCGCGTGTATCACCGGGTACCCTCGCTAATGTCTTCAATGAAGGAGCGACGCGTTCGCTGTCCCACACTATCACCACCTGTTGGAGAAAGACTCATAACTATCTTAGGTGATAAAGTAAATTGAAGAAACCTAAGCTTCGCTTTACATTTTGTGCGAGTAATTCAAAGATACACATTAATGGATAGATAAAGGCTTGATGTGCGACGCACACTCGCACAAATGCAAGTTAAGCTTAAAGCACACTGTGAGAACTATACCTTTTCACAAAATTCACTACTAGCAATACTGGCAAGTAGTTTGTGCAGTGCCGGTGACGTTGCTTGAACATAAAGAAGAGCTGTAAATGTAAATCCAGGGGTGGGTGGCGGGGTGGCGAGCGGCACGGAGGGGGCGGGCAGCGGCTGCAGCGGGGGCGCGGGGGCGGGCGGCGCCGCCAGCACCGGCGCCGACACGGGGTAGTGCGCGCGGGAATCCCCATACGATGACAAAGTGCCCAAAGCGCCTGGGTACGCGTTCCAAATAAGTGCCTCACGTTGTCTCGATGTTCTATGAGCAAGAATTCTCTCCAGTATTATCTACAAAAAATAAATAAATATGTGGAAACATATCACTAAGCAGAGCTTGTGCTATGGGTATCAGAGAGCTGATATACATAACATAAATAGACAAATATACACTTATATACAGGGTGTCTGGCCCACCTAAATCGTACTAGCGAAGGTCTGTGGCTAGGTGACACTTATACCTATCGAGTAGACCCCCATGTATGTTCCGCGATTTTTTGTACTTTTCAAATTATGATTTTTTTGTGATTTTTTCAGATTTCTCAAAATTGTAGGATCTTTTTGTTATAACTTTTTTTGTGTGATGTTTATTTGAAATTTTGAAAAATCAGAAGAAATACTAAACACTTCAGTTCTGCTTCTGAGTACATACAAATAGCTCAAAATAAGTAAAAAAAGTGTGAAATGGCATATTTCTCAAAGTTTTACTTTAAAGTGGATGTTTTATCGGGAAACCTTCATGACCGTCCCTGGTTTTTTATGTACATGGTTTACAACGAATACGCATTCATTCAATATGAGGATGCCTAAAAAGTTGCATCCAAAAACAGGTCTGTACAAAAAGTGCTCGTGCAGTTTTGAACGCAACTGTTTTGGTACGCCGCGTTTTTCTAAGCCAATGATTACAAATGTCAAAATAATGGCTCGACTTTAGGAAACTGTATTTTTTCGCTGTTTTTTACTGGGCACCACCCGAAGGGGGGGATTGGGGGGCGCAGCCCCCCGTTATAAAAAAAAATCCACCCAGGAAGAATACACTTTGGTTAGGTTAGACTGTTGTCAACAACAGGCGGAGGGAGACGAGCGAGCGCAGCGAGCGTGCCGCGGCAGCGGCCGGCGACCGCAGGGGATTACTTCTCAAAAAGGCTAATGGTTGGAAAATTCGAGTGCGCAAAATGTGGACGAAAAAAAAATGGTTGCAGAAAACGGGTCGGTCATAATCTGCTCGTACAGTTTTTCCCAATTAATTTGTTACTAAGTACATTGTAACAAAATCCGACTCGCACTTTACCAACAAAATTTAAATAGGTCAAGTTACAAAATAAATATTACGGATCAAAATTAAGTATATTTGGACTGAAATATAATAACCAATTAATCCTACAAAGTCCCAAATGCAAGTAGTTTATCAAAGTCAAATGTCATCAAAGAATATACATATACCGATCCCAAGTGATCCGTTAATATCTGACGTTTATATAAGACAAATCAAACGTTACGATGTAATAGTACTTTATAAAACCAAAATCAAGATCCGTAAAATTAAGTATGTAGGTAATTCGAAAACATATATCCGCCAGTCCAAACGTGGGCAAATCCAAAATCCATTATACAAAGCGCAAGTCCGATCTTGCATGGAGTACTGCAGTCACCTGTGGGATGGCTCGGCAAAATATCAACTTGCTGCACTTGATTCGGTGGAACGCAGAACCAAGAGAATTATCGGTGATGAGAATCCAGTGGTAACCAAGCTTCACAGTTTGGCTCATCGCCGGAAGATTGCATGTCTGTCCGTGTTTTACAGGCTGTATTTCGGGGAGTGTGCACATGGGCTGCATGAGCTCATTCCGCCATCACCTTTTTACCATCAGGAGTCCAGACAAACTGTAGCATACCATCCGCTCTTGGTCGACATACCCCTTTGCCGCACGTAGCGCTTTCAATCATCTTTTATTATGCGCACGGCCAAGGAGTGGAATTCTTTGCCTGCTTCTGTTTTTCCGAGTGCTTATAACCCAAGCATTTTCAAAGTTAGAGTGAACAGGCACCTTCAGGGCGAACTCGTTCCATCATCGACCGCATCTCGTCCCTCGCGGACCTGATTGTGGTCAAGAGTAAGCCCATCAATTAATAATAAAAAAAAAAACGTGGTATTTTAATCGAGATAAAGGATTGTTCGATTCCAAATAAAATACGACAAACACAAGCAAATTAATCAATAGCAAAATGAATTCAAAATTAACAAGTCCCCGAAATTAAAAAGAACCCGTGTATCACTGAACTTGTGATACACGGGTTCTTTTATTATGTAGGAACAATTACCCTGGCAAAGTGTACCTAGTCTATACTATCTAAATGAGATTGTTGCAAGGTGTATTATGTTCAATAAACTATAAATTATAGTGTTATTATATTTGTTAATTTATAAGCACTTCCCTGTTCCTGTAGTGAAGATCTCGAACCACCAAAACACAAAGCAAGTTCCAAGTATTCAATATTGTTCGCCAATCACACGAACCACAAATAAACAACAAACTGTTAAGTTAATTTGCCACACGTGTAAATCAAAGAGATCCGATCGGTGAAAAAGAAATTTAACAACCACATTCCAGAAGGAATGAATGCCCGACCGGAAAGAAGCTGACAGCCTAACAGTTAGCGAGAAGTGTTGCCCGATATCGACCTTAGCGAATTTCGCGCGATTCCAAGTTTTTACAATTCGCATATACCAATTATCATTTAAAGTCAAACAATACATATTATGAGTATTTATCAGCTATTTGTACTCTGAACTGAAGTGTTAAGTATTTTTTTTATTAGTACACCATATCCATAATACGTAAAAAAAATACACAGACCTTCGCTGGTACGGTTTAGGTGGGCCACCCTGTATAAACAACATCCAGACATAAACTGTGACATAAGGCAAACGCAAGTGCTCATCACACGAACGTTTGCCTTGGGCGGGATTCGAACCCGCGACCGTGTCGTCAAATTCGATGGGCCGTCAAATTCAAGTTTCTTTTTATAAAATAGATTCTAATGAATGCAATACCTATGTGTTTTAAGATTTTCGTTGTGGTTCATATGAATGAAATACAATACGCGACTGTATTACCTCAATTGTAGTAAAAACTATCTTTTCAATTGAAGAGAAATACTGTTCCCATAAAAATTGTGTTTGTTGACGTAGAGCAAGGACACGCTCAGGCGGAACTGAGCGCACAAGCTCTGGGACCTGGAACAAAAAAGAAATCATACAGGTACAATATTTAATTTACAAAAGTATAATGTATATATTTTTACAGATAACGTTTGTTACGAAATATTTATACACACATACAGTCACGCAAGAGTCACACCTCTTACCCGGAGCGCGGAGGGGTAGCCAGATACCACGTCCTTTCATTTGCTACGATCCAGACATAGTTCTCTCACATCATCATCTCTTAATGCATGCTCGTCGGCTTATATAATTGTACTCGTAGTACCAGGGTGTCCACTCTATGTGCTAATGAAAGGTTTCTCAAAATGATCGGGAAAAGAACACTTTTAACAGTTATAACTGAGCTAGATTAAATTATTTTTGGTACGTGAATTATATAAAGTTCAGATGGTCGATGTTAATGGAAAGAGATCACCTGGATCTTTAATAAGTATGGGCGTCCCGCAGGGTTCAATTCTTGGTCCTTTCTTGTTTTTAGTATATATTAATGATTTGCCTTATCTTGTAAAATTTGTATTACCTAATGTTAAACCATTAAATACAGATATATTCGTTAAAGGACAGAGATTGGACCTTGTAGATCCGACAGTCTTTTTGGGCATTACTCTGGACGCTAAACTTCAATGGGATGCTCTGCTCATATAACTAAATTGTCAAACAAACTGAGTTCAGCAGCGTTCACAGTTAAAAAAATTAGAGCTCTTACCGACGTAGACACCGCTAGACTAGTCTACTTTAGTTACTTTCATAGTCTAATGACCTATGGTATTCTATTGTGGGATCACGCTGCGAATGCTAATAGTATATTTATTCTGCAGAAACGGGCTGTTCGTGCAATTTATAGATTAGGGCCTAGAGTGTCACTGAGGGAAAAGTATAAAGAAATCAATATTCTGACAAATGTCAAATGTGACTCAATATATCTATGACAATATTATGTATGTAAAAAGAAATATAAGTAATTTTCAGAAGCACAGTGATATACACAATTTTAATACTAGAAATAAAGACAAGTTGTTTGTTTATGTCAGCCGACTACACAAAATTAGTAATTCTTTTAAAGGCAATTGTATACGCTATTACAATAAAGTTCCTTCCTACTGATATTAGAAACTTACCTTTAGACAAGTTTAAAATAATTATAAAACAGAAATTGTATAAAAAAGGTTACTATAGGATATCTGATTACTTAGAGGACAGATGTCCATGGGAATAGATTGTTTGAGTAGCAGGCTTTTTCGATATACGTGTTACAAAAAATACCAAAAAAAATAATTCAATATTAGCCAATTTCATAAAAATAATTTTAAAATTTGACTATAAACAAATTCAAACAAGCTTTGTTTAACGAACTTTTTACGATTTCATAACAAGTGTAAAAACTTCACAAAAAGTGTTATCAGTGTTGCGTTCAAGCGACTAATGTGATTACGTGGATATTTCACGTAATTTTAAGACTAATTTCTAAGTTTTATCTTGTAAATAACTAAATAATTTTGAAATTCTGTTCCTTTAATACTAGTGGTACCATCTCTTGTTGGATAAAGACTAAAACATGTAAATAAAGAACCCAATTCTACTTTCGGGAGGTTACTACTCGCCGCTAGAGGGTGTTAAAAAGGAATCGAAGAATTCATTTGACCTTATTATAAGTAATAAATTACACCGCAAGATGGCATTCAAATTGCGCTAAGTGTCAAAATATTATTAAAAATAATGAGAAAAGAATACTAACATGTTCGATTTGTAAAGAGTTGTACCATGCTCGCTGTAGTAAAGTTGACTCTCCTCGGTATTATTTATTAACTCCAGAACATAAAGCGAAATGGAGATGCGTACTATGCCTAACGAAACATAAGACGCTGGATTAACCGCCTCGATCTCCATGCTTCGTAATTAAGCAGAAGAAACAAAACATAAACATTTACACCCAAAATTCTTTTGATATACTCTGTGAAGAAGAAGAATTAGATTTCATGACACCTATTAGTAAAAGCAGAAATTACCAAAGTTCAAATTTAAACAATAGCTCGTGTCTTGAAGAACTGAAAGGGAGAAACTTTGATTTACGTAGAAGACGAAATTGAAAGATAGATGCTAGAAAATTACTCCCTTAATGTACCATCACTAAACAAGAACATATAATTAACCATCAGTTTCAAAATGAACAAAGTACATCAAATAACAAAAAATCTTCAAAAAAGACAAAGAAATATTTGAACGAAGCAGCTCTTAAATTTTCATTATCTGAAGATGATTCAGGAAACAATCAGAGTTACTTGGACCTGAATATCTCACAGCGAAACTATACTAAATCTGAAAAAATACATAATAATACAGTTAAACATTAAAGCGAATCCGCATTATTGGAGGACGACAAGTATCTGACTTAGCGTCACGACTAACTCAATCAAGATACACGACTCGGTACGAATCCTATTCATTCTCAGCGATTACAAAACCAGCAGCAGATACACATGAACTATTAAAAACGTGCTATGATTTGAAATTAGATAAAAATGATCATGTTCTTCTTTCAGTTGGGGAAGAGGACTACAATCCAACCAAATTTATGTTTGAATTATCCGCAGCTTTAAAGCACTTATGGCTGGTTTACACGTATTAAGTTGTCAAGTAGCAACTAAATTTTAAGCGACTAAATTTTAAGTAAGTGTTTACACGTCATTTTAGTAGTTAAGCTCTTTAGTTAGCCCAAGATGGACGATCAAATATTTATTTTTATATAATTAATATTATATTATTATTTATTTTTTATATTATTATGGGGAAACTTTATTATTATTATTATTTTTAATGATTAATATTTAATATTAATAATATATTAATCATTAATGTTTTTATACCTATATAGTAATATATATTAAAATATATCCAAAAAATAAACATAAAACACTCGCACTTAACTTCGCACTTCGCATTTAACTTAAAATTAACTAAATCGCGCCTTTCCAAACGTGTCAAGTGGCAGGCCACGCCCACCAACTTACCCGAAAATAGAAAAAGTTCTAATCTACTTGTTTACTTGCACACTAAATTTTAACTTGCAACTTACTACTAAATTCGCTGTTTACACGCATTAAGTTGCTTAAAATTAACTTAAAATTTAGTTACTACTAAACAACTTAATACGTTTAAACCAGCCATTAGAAACCTCGAATGTAATTTAGTAACAAGTATCATAATGAATGTACTCTCAATCAAATGCAAGAAACGTTACGTAATGAGCTACCTTATTGCTCTTATTTAGATCTTTCTAGAAACACACACAAAAGCTTCAAACTTGCTTGTAAAAAAATTAACTTGATGATTGATAGCCATGATTACAAAGAAAAATTTTTAAGCCTGAAAAATTTTAAGCAAAGTGAAAAGCAGTCTGGCACAAACATCCTTACTGAATGTGACAAACATCAAAAGAACAAAGATGCGGTATTAGAAAATATTTCAGGAAACGAACCTAATTTGGGCCTTTCACCTTCAAACTCTCTTTTTCGAACTGAAAATTTGTCAAAAAATAACCCCCAAATTCATACACAAAATCCACCATTAATTAAAAAACATTCTAATAACATAACAGTTTTTCATCAAAATATAGCTGGTCTAGGAAACAAACTACATAATGTAGAATTAACTTTGGATTAATTTTCTGCCCGAAATGAAAGTCTGTCTAGACTTTCTTTGCTTTTGCGAAACAAACATTTTAAAAAACACAGAACATAATTTAAAAATTGAAAATTACATTCTAGCTGACTCATTTTCACGTAACAATGAAAAAAGATGAGGAACGTGTATTTTTGTAAAGAAAAACATTGAGTTTAAAAACATTGACTGTTGGAAGGAACTATGTTATCAAAAGGTTTTTGAATGCTGTGGTATAGAAATAATAGGAGCAAACATGGTTATTATATGCATTTATCGAATACCAAAACAAACTTTATCCCACGTTGACCTTTTTCTATATAAACTAGACAAACTACTTTTCCTGTTAACAAAAAAACATAATAAAAAAATTGTGATTAGTGGGGATTGGAATATTGATCTCTTAAAAGAAAATAATTCGTCAGAAAAACTATTGACAGTCAACCTTGTCAACACTAAAGACTATTTTTCATTTCCGAGAACTAAAGATTTACTCCATGGTCAACGATTTGTGGACCCAGAAGAAGCAGTCGAAGCATACCAATACTGCTATAGTTGGTTTGAGAGAATGCAAAAGTGCATTGTATGCAACAGATAATATTTCAAAAAACAAAAAAATAAACTTAATTAAGTACTTCTATTACCGATCATTTCAGTTTGCTCATCGTAAAAATATTATGATATATATTTTAAAACTTATGTGTTATGTATAGAGTAATGTTATGATTATTGTGTGTACTGGGGGTAGATCTATAATAAAACAGTTTGTGACTCGACCTCAAATTGACTGTATTCTTTATTATGCTTTAAGTTTGTGTGCATCTGGATTGAGGGCCCATTTTTCTAATTATTGCGAAACGAGATAACACTTACAAGGATTTTAGTAAAAAATGGGTAAAACTTAAAGCAAAGATTCTTAAATTTCTTAAACCTGAAACAGAACAGCTATGATCAAATAACTTGGGCCCTCAATTCTGACGCCTGCATAAAGTGGCATAGCCTAAAAATCATAGAAAGTACTGTCCCTGGGATAATAATTTTTATTTGAGAATTTAGTTAAGATATTCTTAAATAAATTAAGAAATTCCCAAATCCTAAGAACGCGATATTACAGATTTATGGTGGTTTAGCTTGGGCCCTCAATTCATGAATATCTGTACTGAGGAATCTGCAAAATATTAATTTATCTGAAGAAATAATATAAATACGACTTAGGTATATTTCAGTTCAATATCTCGATAAATTAGTTAAAAATCAATAACGACACAAAATTAAATTGTTAATAAGTTAATGAAATTCGAATTTTGCCAAAATGTCTGAACTGAGGGACCAATATTTTTGGCAATATTGACTAGGCTAAGCCTTCTACATTACCGCAAATTAGTTAATATATTTTAACCAAATTTTAATTAAAATGTAACATAGCGTATAATCTTCTAAATGCCATACTTTAAGAGAAAAATTATTTTCAATTTTATATAGGAGAAAATTCTGTAGGGTAGATATGATTTTGTTACTTTTTGAGACTAATCAGAATAATGTACCCTCATAGAAGCTATTTCTTAAGCAAAGTTATGGATTGAACTGTTGGAAGCAATTATGTTTTGTGTGGTGCATTTAATTAAATAGTGCAGCTAAAAATTATTATTATCAGTGTTTCCGTTTTGTGATACTGAAGTAAGTACCTACCTACCACTTTGATATTGTACCTATGTATTTTAGTTGAAGAATAACATGTCAAGTACCTATTATTCCTATGTTCATGTTGTTGCAGATTCATTTTGGCTGGAGTTTTAATTGAAGAATGCTTTGTTAGAATATTAAAATTATGAGTTTTCCTATTTATTTTTTTAATACTTTGCTTTTATTTTCCAAGTAAAGTCGACCAAGAAAGTGGTTTAACATTTTTCATTCAATTTCCTAGTTATCGAAAATTATAATAAGGTTTATACTCGGTATCTGACAGATCGTTCTGCAAACGAAAATAATCTTTGTTGTTCTAAGATTTGCAACTGACATTCAACCTTAGAGTGGTAAACCAATTTATTGGTCGACCTTACATATCTTGGTAATATGTGGGCGATATAGATCATAAGAACACGAAGATAGCCGAGACATATTTATACTACACGAACACGACGAAGATTCTTCTTCTTTCGAGTCGATGGCTCGTCAAAGATTTTATATTTTATTTGCCCAGTATGCCGCCACCCTGATTGCTCCATCTGAGGCCTCCATGAGCTCCTCCATGGAGCACGAGTCAGGACAAGCAGGACACGATAAAAGGTGGGCCATTGTCTGCGGAGTCGCGCCACACTCGCACCGAAGGTCCGCCCCGTCTAAAAAACCCCACCTGAGACGGTTTTCTTTACTCCGACCGACCTGGGTACGGAGTCTGGGTCTGGGTACGAAGATTAGCATTATGGTCACCCTACAGAATATTGTCATATAAACAATTTAAAATACTTTTTCTCTTAGAGTATAGCATTTAGAAGAATATACGCTATGTTACATTTTAATTAAAAATTGGTTAAAATATTTTAACTAATGAGCGGAAATGTAGAAGGCTTAGCCTAGTCAATATTGCCGAAAATATTGGGCCCTCAGTTCAGACGTTTTGGCAAAATTCGAATTTCATTAACTTTTTAACAATTTAATTTTTAGTCGTTATTTCTTTTTAACTAATTTACCTACCGAGATATTGAACTGAAATATACCTAAGTCGTATTGATATTATTTCTTTAGATAAATTCACGTTTTGCAGATTCTTCAGTACAGATCACGGAGACAAATACAAAGAGGAGGTGCCACAAGAAACTTAGTCCCGTCTCATAGCGGACTAAGTACTCTTACTACTAGCTATTAACCACCAGGCGTCGCTACTGTCAGTGTTACTTTGGATTTTATGGATACGACACGAATATGACTTGGTTTGATTACAACCATTATAATTGTGTAATTAGTGACGCAAAAATTATATGCTGTGTTGTATCGTGCAACAGTACGAGTAATACTCTCGTACGTATTTTTTTAATGCTCGTAACTTATTCCTTCGAGAAAGTGCAACGCCATCTATCGCCAAGTAGAATAACTTCTTGACTGTAGAAGGTTATATGACCTGTTTCATTCATGCTCATTCATTCATGTATTTTGTATAGTAAGCTGGGTGGCCAGATATGGAATCTAAAAAAATATATTTGTATAAAATATATATTTTTGTAGCATACAATTAAATAATGCAGATAATATTGATGAACTTACTCAATATTTATAATTGAATACATGACATCAAAATATCACATTTTGGGCAAGGATGTTTCCTTAAGTAAGTGATGATGATAAAGGACTTACGTGAAATCCCGTGTCAAAATTGAACAGATCTTTTTATATAATATATTCTTTATATATATATTCTTTATTGCACACTTAAATTTACAGGATAATTAAGAGATCTTCTTCTTATCATATCTTTTTATGTCTTATAGTTTGAGAGTTACCCATACTGACCCATTTAAATGGGCCATCCTGTATATCACAATTGCTCATATTATAAGGTAATCCTACATTAAAAATGACTACATAATACAAAACAGAAGAGAGAGATCAATTTTTAAAAAATAGTCCGAATTTTTTGTTTTTTTCACTTGCCTGGCAACATTATACAGCGTAACGAACTAACGAACAGAACCATCTTGTGTGTAATAGCTAAATTAAGTACGGTTCATTAGTGTCTAGCTGCGAAGCTAGTTTTGCTATAGACCGCTAGATGGTTAGCAGAACTTCATCTCCCTGCACCCCCTCCCAATGGCGACCCCCGCTATCATATAGAAAACGTCTTAGGGCAGCTCCTCTTTGTATTTGTCTCCGTGGTACAGATATTCATGAATTGAGGGCCCAAGCTAAACCACCATAAATCTGTAATATCGCATTCTTAGGATTTGGGAATTTCTATGATTAATTAAAAATTATTATCCCAGGGATAGTACTTTCTATGATTTAGGCTATGCCACTTTATGCAGGCGTCAGAATTGAGGGCCCAAGTTATTTGATCATAGCTGGTTTGTTTCAGGTTTAAGAAATTTAAGAATCTTTGCTTTAAGTTTTAACTATTTTTTACTAAAATCCCTGTAAGTGTTATCTCGTTTCGCAATAATTAGAAAAATGGGCCCTCAATCCAGATGCACACTTTAAGTTTTATGGTATATTTCGAATTTATTAAAGAACAAATGATGCAACTAAAATCGGGAATTTAGCACAGTAAAATAAATGAATTCTAAATTTCTAGTAACACTCGAGCATGCATTTAAAATCCCTCGTTTTACAATCACTGGAAAGTTTTGGGATGCAAACAGTGTAAAATTTCAATTTTTCCCTGACTTTCCAGGTGGCTTGTTGATTTCACTGACTTTCCCTGACCACCTTGAGCTTCCCTGACTTTCCAGAAAGTGGACCCTGCTTATTGTTAATCTAAATAAAGGCTATAAATAATAACATTCTTACTTGAAGTAATAAACGCTCATCAGCCCAAATCACAGAACGACGCCAATCAATTCGTTCATCAAAAGGCAGTCGCCACCCATTGCTCAGAAGAACAGGTACACATCCTGCTGCCAATGCCTCTAAAAACCTATATGAGCCAAGTCGGCGTCCACGGGCTACTAAACAAAATGTTGAATTTGCCAAAAGCTGTTCATAGTCAAACCTGTAATATTATAAGAAATTGTAAAACTGTGTTGATAATTATAGTAGGACCTAAACATGAGCAGCAATGTAATAAGTAGTAGCAGTAGTAATGTAGATACTCACTTATCATATTCTTTGTTATCCTCATCACATCTTTCATCTCTTAAATCCTTCCATGATTTGCCATGTCTACATGTTGTGACCAAAATTAGGTGATTTCCATCATGTAAATGCCATAATGAATTTCTAGTTTCACTGCCAATACCATGAACATATCTTTTGCCTTTAAATGCAAGTAAATGCTTTTTAGGAGCAGGAAATGGATTCGCAGTGGCAGCCGGAGGGACTCCACCTTTCTCTGGATGTTCTTTATGGAAAAGTGGAAGGGACACATCAAAGTCATCACGAAATATAGTTTCAGACGCACTTGCTCTGGCTAAGATAGCTTCTCCAGGGTCAAATCCCAGAGCCCCTTCAGCATAATCAGGCCATGTGCCAGCATATAAGTTGAATATAAGATGATTACGTCCATTTTTCCAGTAGGGTAATTTAGACAAATGTAAAGCCACATCAGGCATATGTTCAGGAGACAAAGGGTCAGCATCCAATGTATCTACAGCTGGCACGAACAGGCAGGCTTCACTGGGATCTCTGGTAGCATACCGAGACTCCCTTATCACTGATAATACCTTCCTGTAGGAAGCACTTACTGCGCCATCAGTTGGGTACACATATATTTTTGGATCATTCCCACATTTAGTAAAATCAAAACATGTTTCCATTCTACATGGTTTTGACATTGATTGTGGCTGTTTTTGCAACTGCTGTGAAGGCATTTCAAACAATTCTTCAAAGGTTGCAAAAGAAGGTAATTGGTTTAGTGAATTGTTCTTAGTTAGTTCTGATTTCAAGTTGTATCCTCCATAATAACAATACATTAAGAAGGCACATGATAGTATAAGAAGAATATACCTCTTTTTAGCTTGCATTTCAATAAATTTTAACAACAAAAACGTATTTACGCAACGACTGCCCTCATAATAAAAGGTTTCGCCTTTCTGTGTTTCTATCACGTTTTTATTTGTTTATTTATTTATGTAGCAGAAGAACAAACAAAAATACGAGCGAAGCGAGTCCATCCATTCCATTCCATTTGTACCCTAATTACCCTACGTTCCGAGACGCGCTGAAATCGATTAAAGTACCCGTAATCGCGTTCCGAATCACTGTCAGCTTTGCTGTCAGCCATTCATTTTTTTGCTTTTCTTATCGCAGATAGCGCTGAAAGTCTGATTCGGAATGCGCCCTTATAGTGATGGATGGATGGCCGGCCAATATGAAAATGAATGAATCATTCGATTCAAGTCATTTCGAGTGATCATTCAAATGGGCAGGTATTCGAATGAAAAAGAATATTCGAATGAATTTGCACCATTCGAATGCATTTTCATCATTCATATGATTTAAAATTAAATAAACAAGTTAATAAATAATTGAGACCAACACAGCAAAAACAAATAACAATATACCTCCGTTGTTTAAAACAAGAACAAAAGAAAGGTTTTGCTGCACACGTTAGGTGAACAAGAATCATTCGAAAGATTCATTCTAATATTTTCATTCGAACGAATTATTTCAATTGAAAATAATTCGAATGGTTTTTTTTTATTCGAATGACGGATGATTTTTCGAATACCACAAATGGAATCATTCGAATGTTAATTTTCGGTACAATCGCCCATCACTATCCATTTAATCATTAATGTACATCCAATAATGTAAATGTACGTACAGGCAACATTGCACAACCCGATAATTTGGAGCCATAAATGGATTAAATATCGGGCGGGCTGTACATTCATGCCCACCCGTGCTTTATTGGCCAGTTTTTTTTCAAAGGCATAGTGCTGTTTGCACATCGCCACAGTCATTTTATTAACAACGAGGAAACGAATATGTATTGTAAAATATAAAATTAGGATCATCAATGATGGGGCACATTACACAGTCAATATTATCGCAAGTATAATATTGAAAAGGGGCTTTTCCCATAGTACATGGTCACTCGCTGGGTATAGATATGTCGTGGCCATATCGTAAAATTGACATCATGAAATTTTCGATCATTTCATGAAATGGTCACATTTCATGAAATTTTCACTGTCCATTGGCTACATCATGATGTACCTTGGCCATATCAATGATATGAAATCATTTGTCGATATGTTCAACTAAAACGCAGCTACTTCATGAAATGGTCAAGATTGTTTGATCATATCGTGAAATTATTACATTAATTGCCAATAGAGGCGTTGGAAGCGCTTTGTTTATGTACCAACATGGCGGTTGCGTAATTTCTCGCAGTGAAAAAGTGAACAATTCGTTATTAAAATGAGGAAGAAAAAAGAGTTTATGATGAAAAAGTACTCTGAAAATGTGTGTCGGACTTAGAGAACAATAAATACCAAACATAATTAAGAATAAATAAAAAAAAACATGGACGCCCTATTTTCACGATATGGCCAATCGTGGACGACAAAATCGTTAAATGTTCACGATTTAATGATCTGGTCAAATTTAGTTGCCCACATCATGAAATGTGACCATTTCATGAAATGATCGAGAATTTCATGATGTAGTAAATTCTACGATATGGCCACGACATAAATATCAAAGGACATATCGTAGAATAAACCACATCATGAAATTTTCGATTGAAATTTTCACTGTCCATTGACCACATCATGATGTGCCTTGGCCAGATCAATGATATGAAATCGTTTGTCAATATGTTCAACTAAAAACGCAGCTACTTCATGAAATGGTCAAGATTATTCCATCATACGAGGGCTGCTATTTATGTATCCGAAATAACAAAAAATAACAAACATCTATAACCAAATATACTTTTATTGCTTTTCAAAATATTCCCCGTGATGATCGATGCATTTTTTCATACGTTGAAACCAACTTTCGTAGCATTTTTTCCATTCTGTATCGAGTATCTCCAAATCGTGCATTTTGAAAGCATCAACGGCTTCTTCCCGGGTCGAAAATCGGTGTCCACGTAATTTGTTCTTCACGCTTGGGAATAAATAAAAGTCGTTGGGTGCCAAGTCGGGACTGTACGGCGGCGGATGAGCCGTCAATTCGATCATTTGACTATTTAAATACTCCGTTGTTGCGGCCGAGGTGTGACAACAGGCGTTATCGTGGTGAAGGATTATTCTTCGTTGTCGATTGTTCTTGCGTATTTCTCCAAAGACTTCTGGCAAGCAAATTGTGGTGTACCATTCAAAATTAACCGTTTTACGATTCTCTAGTAGTACTGTAGCCACATGTCCACTAATACCAAAAAAGCAGGCAATCATTTGCTTCAAAGTGCTTTTTGCACGAACAACTTTAGTTGGGTTTGGCTCATTTTGGAACACCCGAACCGTTGACTGCTGTTTAGTTTCGGGATCATACGCAAATATCCAAGATTCGTCTCCTGTGTAGATATTATGAACAGCTTTTGATGTACCACATTTGTATTTTTCTATCATTTTTTGCACCAATCAACACGAGCCTGTTTTTGTTCAACTGTTAAGTTGTGCGGGATCCAACGAGCACAAATTTTTTTTACAGCCAAATGTTCGTGTAATATTTTATAAATACTCGTTATACTAATGCCCATAAATGCCTCTATCTCGCGATATGTAACATGACGGTCTTGCATTATTAGTTCGCGCACAGCATCAATATTTTGTGGTACAACAGCCGATTTAGGGCGACCTTCTTTAAAATCGTCCGCAAGCATACGACGACCACGATTAAACTCACTGAACCAGTGATACACAGTGGTTTTCGATGGGGCTTCCTCCCCAAAAGTCGACAAAAGTTGATCCATGCACTGTTTTTGAGTTAATCCACGCCGAAAGTCGTAATAAATCATAGCACGAAAATTTTCACGAGTCAAATCCATGGTGATGATAGACAATGAATTTTAAAAATGGTGCCACAATGTAAAAACTATTGACAGATGAATGAAACAAACTTTATTTTACCGCCAAAGAGTTCTATTTTTAAATGTTATAATTTCTTTTTAAATATTGTTTATGTAAGTGGCCAGTTCCGGATACATAAATTAGCAGCCCTTGTATCGTAAAATTTTTACATTAATTGCCGATAGATGCGCTGGAAACACTTTGTTTATGTACCAACATGGTGGCCGCGTTATTTCTCGCAGTGAAAAAGTGAATAATTCGTTATTAAAATGAGGAAGAAAAAAGAGTTTATAAACTCATATCATAATATCATAAATGATGAAAAAGTACTCCAAAAATGTCTGTCGGACTTAGAGAACAATAAGTACCAAACATAATTTAGATTCTTAAAAAATATTTTATGGACGCCCTATTTTCACGATATGGCCAATCGTGGACGACAAAATCGTGAAATGTTCACGATTTAATGATCTGGTCAAGATCTTCAGAAATCGTATGGAAGGTGGTATTTTAATATTTGATATTTTTAGCAGCGAACTGAAGTATATAGGCTGAAAGAGTATATTATTATCTACGTGTCTGAATTAAAAAATGTTTTTTATTTACCTCCATTACTTTTCAATAATTATTTTAACATTTTGGTAGTAGGAAACATGCACCATGGAAGCGAAAAATATGGGGCGCATTCCGAATCAGACTTTCAGCGCTGTCATCGATCAGAGAAGCAAAAAAAATGAATGGCTGACAGTGATTCGGAACGCGATTACGGGTACTTTAATCGATTTCAGCGCGTCTCGGAACGCAGGGATGATTAGCTGAGCTGCTTTTGTTATAAACAAACTTCGCGATATCTACAATGTGACCAAATATTGTACTTTTGGCGGCTGAGCTGCTTTTGTTTATAGCTCCTCCGTGCGGCTGCGTGTATCCCTATAATATCCTAGGATCTTAGGATCCTTTTGCGCTAGTTAGACTATTGCCAGTGAATACTAACGCGGTCATGGGAAAAGCGCGGGAAACGTCGGAGCTGTCGGACGCGGTCTTTGGCTTTAAAATTTTGAAAATTGGTTTTTCTTTACTTAATTACTTGATAGGATTAGTTTTGTGTATTATTCTATGTAATTTATTAGTATATTTGTGTGTATTTATATAAAAGTGTGATTTCTTTACAGTAACAGTTGGTAAGTTCTTTTTCCTTTTTTGGCGCCAATGGCTGAGCCCCCTGATCCGGGGGGTCTGGTAAGGATCCCCCAGGTTTTTCTTTAGATGTTGCCCAAGAAGTAACGATTTCATTAGATAAAGAGTGTTCTAGTATGGATACGGATGGATCTTTGTCGCAATCAGCAAACAAGCGTAAACATGCTTCTGCTGTCCGGATTTGTAAACATTGCAATAAGAGGAGAAGACATCGTAATAAAGATAGTTCAGCTACTGCGTCTAGAGGTCATGAATGTCACTGTGTCGTGGAGACTGACCTGATGTTTTCACAGGCATCTACTTCACAATGTAATACTTCTATACTTCAAGAGGGCAATGACCTCTTGGAGGTTAACAAAGCTATGCTTCCTCCGAAATCTTATGTGAAGCTTACCCAAACAAATAGCAAAACATATTATCATAATTCTGCTCAAAATAACACAACTGCCCTTAGTAGTAATTCAGGGTCCAAAGACAACAAGTTAACAGAGAATGTTAATACTTCTCAAAGGCCTTCTGTTGCCAGACCTACTTACCAACCCTCTGATACTGCTCCTTATCTAGTGCACATTCAAAAACAAACAGTTACTGCAAATGATGGTGTGACGTTACATCCTATTACTTTCGGGAGATTCTTAAAAAGAAATTCAATTAACGGTATTGTTAATGGAAGTTTAAAACGCATCGGTCGGAATAAAATTTCTTTGTCATTCTCAAACTACCAGGATGCAAATATTTTTTTGGATAATGAGAATCTTAAAAATGAAAATTTTAAAGTTTTTATTCCCACTTTTTCGGTTACCCGAATGGGTATTGTAAAAGGAATTCCAGCTGAATGGTCTGAAGATGAAATAAAGGAAAATGTCTCTCTCCCAATAGGCTGTGGTCAGATATTGAAAGTGCGTAGGCTAAATAAAAAATTATGTCTGAAAGTGGTCCTCAACTTAAAGCTACAGAATCAGTTGTTATGACTTTCGATGGACAAGTATTACCAAAGCGCATTTTCATGTGCTATAGCGCTCTGCCAGTTGATATATATATCTTTCCAACCATTCAGTGTTATAGATGTTGTCGTTTTGGCCATGTTCTGGCAGAATGTCGAGCTTCCTCTCCAAGGTGTTACAAGTGTGGACAGGGTCACCGTGGTGATACTTGTTCAGTTGATGATGATAGTGTGGTGTGCTGCTTATGCAATGGCTCACATTTTGCTACAAATAAAAAATGCCTAGAGTTCATAAGACAAAAAGCCATTAAAGAGTCTATGGCAAAGAGCTGCGTGTCTTATGCAGATGCTTCTAAGCTTCATCCTCCTATATCCAGAAAGTCTTATGCTGATGCTTTATTAACATCCCAAAATATAAATACTACTGAACCAAGTTCTTCAAATTCCATGCCTAGACAGCCACAAACTACGTCGTATAAAAAAACTGTCTTTTCTAAATCAAGATCTCAACCGAGACTGAATGTAGGATATGATCAGGCTGCACATAATTCTCTTATTCAAGACTTTAATATTCCTGAACCTTCTAATGGCTATGCACTTAAAAAAAATAACAATGAAGATCCTTTAAATGTTTCTGTAGCAGAGGTTATAATAACACTTATAAAATCATTATCCCAGTCTAATTTACTAACACCGTCCAACGCTGCCCCTTTGATTGATGCTATCACTAAAATATCTAATAATGGACAACTCCGCAAAGATAATACAATGGAATTGTCGGAGCGTGGTATCGAAAAAAAGTGATTTAATTTATTTAATTAATTTACATAATCCGTTTCTTATTTCCTTACAAGAGACATGGCTCAAACCAGGATTCTCCTTTAGGATCCCTGGCTATGCTTGTCTTAGAGAAGATAGATCTGATGGGTATGCAGGTACTGCTTTACTCATCAAACATTCTTTTCCTTTTTCTTATTTCCCAACTTCTCATGTTAATAAAGATTTTTCGTTCATAGCAGCTATAGTTAAAGATATTTGTTTTGTTTCTCTGTATATTCCTCATCCCACTCCTGCTATTTTTAATGAAATTGATTGCATGATTTCTTCCCTTCCTAGGCCCTATATTATTCTTGGTGATTTTAATGCTCAGCATCCCTCATGGGGCAGCTCGTCTCCTAATCATTATGCTTCTTATGTGCTAGACATAGTAGACTCTCATAATATCTGTATTCTTAATACTGGATCTCCAACTCGCCGAACTGGCCCCAATGAGGGTATAAGTGTGCCTGATTTATCCATATGTTCACCAGCCCTAGCCTCTACGTTTATTTGGGAAACTCTCTCTTCAACCTGTGGAAGTGATCATTGGCCTATAATTATAAGATTCCCTTTTACAATTGGCCCGATACAAAAACGCCCTCCACGTTTAAAGCACAAACTGGTAAATACAGACTGGGGCTTATTTAGTAAACGTTTAGAGTGTAAAATAGCTACTCTTCCTGAGGTCACTACGGGAACGGAGCCGCTTTGTGCATCACTTTTGGCCAAGATCTTGGTGGAGGCTGCCGATGAAGTTTTTCCCCTAAAAAAAAAAGGAGCAAACTGTATTCCATCACCTCCTTGGTGGGACAGTGAGTGCTCTGAAGCAGTTAAAAAGAGAAAACAAATGGAATTGGTATATAATGAGTGTGGCTCTGATGAGAATTTTGCTATCTTGTCTGATCTTATGAAGAAAACGAGCAAGCTATTTAAAAAGAAAAAATTCGATAGCTGGAGGAATTTTTGTTTGTCGTTGTCTCCTAATGTCCCTCCGTCTGAAGTTTGGAGGAATATTCGTAGGTTTCGGTCAGCTTTTCGTGAAACATCTTCAAATATTTTACCATCTTCTTTGGCGAATGGTTTTCTTAATAAACTTGCCCCTCCATCGGTTCCAGAGGACATATTATTGCCCTGTTCTCTCCCATCCTTTTTAACAGATGATCCTGATGGTCTCAATTGTCCATTCTCTCTTACAGAACTCAAAGGTGTTCTTTCCAATGTGAAGGATTCTGCTCCTGGTTTGGATGGAATACCTTACTCTTTTGTTGCACATCTCAGTGAAAAATCTCTCTTATATTTTTTGAACCTTATCAATTCTTTAATGATATAATATCCCTCATGCGTGGAAATCTCAGGAAATAATTCCAATTCTTAAGCCCAACAAAAGTTCATCAGATGCTTCGTCATTTAGACCTGTTGCGCTTTCGACTGTTTTGATGAAACTTGCTGAGCTTTTGGTTAAAAATAGGTTGGAGTGGTTTATTGAGTCTCGTTGTTCATTGAGTAACTCTCAATATGGATTTAGACGAGGGAGAAGTACCATAGATAGTCTTAGTATTTTTATAACTGATATTAGGTTAGCATTCTCTTGTAACAAATCCGTGGTTTCTGCTTTCCTCGATATTAATTCTGCTTATGATAACGTTGTCTTAAGCATTCTAAAGAAAAAACTTATACTGCTGAACGTCCCCACTCTTTTGTCTAACTTTGTAATGAATATCCTTTCTGAGAGACGTATCCATTTGTTTTTAAATGACTCTAGTGAAGAAACCAGAATGGTGTGGAAAGGACTCCCTCAAGGCTCTGTACTGAGTCCAATTTTGTACAATATATACGTACGATTTAGAATCTTTTTTGGGTGAGAATGTAAATGTTCTCCAATATGCTGACGATTTATTATTGTACTATAGTCATAGTTCAGTTGAAAAGGCGAGTACTTATTTGACTGTCTCTCTGAAATGTTTGAAGGCTTGGTTAGACAAAAACGGCCTTGATTTGTCTCCATCTAAATGCTCTGTTGTTTTGTTTTCCAGGATGAGGCTTCCTCCACCAGTTTCTGTTTGTTACAATAATAATATAATTCCAATTTCAGACAAGAAAAAATTTTTAGGTGTTATTTTAGACTCGAAACTAACAGGCGTTCCGCATTGTGAGTATATCTATGCTAAGTGTGAGCGTCTGATTAATATACTTAGGTGTCTTTCTGGCGTTTGGTGGGGCGCGCACACATTTAATATGAGACTAATTTATAATGCTTTAATACGAAGCATATTAGATTATGGCACGTTTTTACTAGAGCCTGGTAGTGTAGTTGCTTTTAAAAAACTGGACAATATTCAATCGAAAGCTCTGAGATTGATAACGGGTGCTATGAAATCAAGCCCAATTAATGCCTTGCATGTCGAGTGTTGCGAGCCTCCCTTGCAGCTTCATCGACAGTACCTTGCTGATAAATTTTTAGCTCGATCTCTTCACCTTTCTGACCATCCTCTCCGCTCTAAGCTCAAATTACTTTCAGATTACATAAACACATCTAGCTATTGGTCTCATAAAACTGTTCGCTGTCTTATAAAAAGTTTTCAAAAATACTCTTCCATCCATGCCCCTATTAATAGTTCACCTTCATTTCCTTTGTTTTGCAGTTCTTTTGAATCTCTTACTTATACTCCTGATATTCTCCTTAACATAGGTCTGGATAAAGGTGGTTTAAATAATAATGTTTTATTCAATTTTATCAAAGATAGAAATTGGAAAAATTACCATTGTATATTTACGGATGCCTCGAAACATTCTCCTTCTGGTAATGTTGATGTAGGTGTATACCACGCTCAGTACAAAACTTATCAACAAATTAAACTACCCCCCGAATCATCTGTGTTTACAGGAGAGTGTTTTGGCCTTTATAAAGCGGTTGAATATATACGTATTGCGAAAAATCTATAATATTTACTGATTCAATGAGTTCCTTACAAGCTCTATCTAAGTATACATTTAACTGTAAACTTGTCTTTCCCGTTATTATTGATATCCGAATTTTATTACACAAATGTTCTAAAGAGGGGCTTTTGATTTCATTTGCGTGGGTGCCGGGACACAGTGACATTGTCGGTAATGTGAAAGCTGATCATTTAGCTAACGAAGCCATTGTGTGTGGAGACATGTTCCCATATAAAAACTACAACCATGATTTGGCCACTTTACCTATGACATATCTCAGGGACTCCTGGGACCTGATGTGGGTAGAGAGTTCTCAGAGAAAGGGCAGATTTTACTCCATGAATCAGCCTGTAATCACTTCTAAGCCTTGGTTCTTCAAACTTGGGCTTAGTAAGAGATCTACTAGTGTGTTAATTCGAATGAGACTGGGTCATGTTTGCACACCAAAGCATCTTGCTAGGCTCAACATAGTTAACAGCGACTTGTGTGAATGTGGCGAGCCTGGTGATATGAATCACATTTTCCTTTCTTGTCCTCTTTTCAGCAATAATTCCTTATATAGTGACTTAATTTACCTTAAAGTACCATTTCCCACATCCATCCCTATCCTTTTGTCATATAATACTCAATCTATTTATAAAGCCTTATCTTCTTTCATTATAACTAATAATATCCGTATTTAATTAATTTTATATCTTTATTTTTAATATTTTGTTATACTTATTCAATTTCCTTCCAACTCCTGTACACTTTAAACTAATCCTATTCCTTTTTCCAAATTCCGTTTACCCTAGTACATAAAATCGCGTTTCGTTCCCTCGTTTTGTATGTGGCAATGTGCAAATAGCATTATGCCAAAAAAAAAAAAAAAGCGCGGTCATGCATGAATAATAAATCGCAATTGCCTAAAAGAAAAACCATCAAAAGAAAAGAACGTAGTTTTCAAAATGACCACCTCCTGTTTCAATGCAAACGTTCAAACGGGTTCTAATTTGGCCATTCAAATTGACGCGCATTTGCCGCATATCTTCTGCAGCTGTATTGATTTTTTGGAGCAGTTCCTCACGGCTTTGAATCTGCTCTGAGTAGACCTTGTCTTTTAAAGTCCCCCAGACGTATATATATCTATTTGGTATAAATGTTAAAACTTAATTTTGTACTTGTATTTGCTATGGTTGCGAAGATATTTAAATTTAAAATCCGGCTGCGCGGTAACGTTTGCACGATTGCTGATGATTATAATTTTTGTACAGGACATCTTGTAACTCCCCGATCCTAATGTAAATTAAAACTATGTAGAACAACGTGTGTCTGTTGTATGACATAGAGGAAGTTATAATAAAAGATTCGAGACGAATTAAGAGAATTTTTGTTTTTTTAATACGTTCTTGTAATGAATTTTTAGAATTTTAATACGTTCGTGTAATGAATGTTTTTAATTTTAATACGTTCTTGTAATGAATGTTTTTAATTTTAAATACGTTCTTGTATTGGACATTTTTGATATTTCCAAAATTAATAACTCAGAAACTAAAAGAGATAATGCAAAACTAAATGCATACTTGGGGTGCATAGACTGAGATACGTTCGCATTGTGAGTTACAGAAATATCGAACGAGTTTAGGAAAAGGTCTTGTTGACCTAGCGCGTACCGTCGATGCGTGTCGCCAATATACATGGTGGGAGGCAGTCGGCCGTCTAGGAATAGATGGCTGGCGGAACGTTAAGTTCAAGAAAATTGACATTATTGTAAAAGTGCAAAAATAGACTAATATAAGTCTATACTTGGAAAACCAAGTGAAATAATTGCCGAACCTAAAGTCGCAGGCGCTGCACAGTCTCTCACTGCCTTTCGACGGGATTTCGGTCCCTGAAGACTGGCGTGCTGCCTGTTTGATATGGGAACGGTTAATTATGCCTCTATGGATGACATATCCCATCCGAGATGGTCAAAAATGAAAATCAAGGGAATCATAGGCTTGACGCACCTAGATGACCTAATGAAAGCGGACACGGCCGCTGGATCAAACTGATCACATAATGCACTATATTTGACCATCTCATAGAGAGCCCTTATCTGACGCATGAAGACGAGGTATAACTATCGCTGCTATGATATTGTTGGCACTGCATGTCTAGCTCTGAACCGCTGGAGTATGGGTCGCATCCTAGGCGTGATAAGTACACTAAGTTTACCCCTGATAGTGGAGTTAACAATATCTTAGTGGCTACCTTCAAGACGCAAGTCTGTGGAGAGATTTCCGTATCTGACCTATGAAGATGTGGAGTAACCATCGGGCTGCTATGAATGCCGCTACCACTGTATGTCTAGCTCTGAACCGCTGATTGACCGAAGACGCATACAGCGACTTGAATACATAGCCGCGGATGGGGACTTGTCCACATCCGTGCGCGGTGGACCTCAGACTGATTAGTGTCGATGATAGTCTTTCAAGTCTTAACCCCGATAGTGGAGGTAGCGGAGGACATAGTGGCTTCCTTCAAGACATAAGTCTGTGAAGAGGCATACTGGAACGAGTTTATTAATTGAGAACGAGAAACTGGACGTGGACTGCTCTGGCTAATACCATCATGTATGATTTATTACTGAATCAACTATGCGATGTAATATCGACACATATGGTTGCAAGGGGAGGAGGCTCATAGTCCAGCAGTGGACTGGACGAGCGATGATGAAGGCTGTAAAGCTATATTCAGAGCGATAGCTGAAATGAGTCTTTAGATTCATATGCGGTCTCAGGCACGGAGACGCGCGGCGGAGATATGTATATATGGAGATATGAAGTTGGAGCAGATCTGCCCTGGCAGTACCGTTCAGATAGACGGAGATCCAGTATGCAGGAGCAATCCAGATATGAGACCCACAGTCAGTAGCAGCTGTGAGGTCATCCCTTCGAGCTTGCTTGTTGGAAGATGGTTTACCATCATGGGCGCTGGTTCACGTGTGGACTATCCTATAAACACACCCTTGAACGCAATACGTTGGACACTTCGGTGGAAGACGGGATTAGCCTCCCAAAAGGTTACTATAACGGCTCAGCCGTATCGGGAACGCTTCGGCTAGTATCGATTGGACGTCGTCCACTAGCTTCGGCTACCACATGAAGCTTAGGCTTCCTACGATGGGACTTCGGTCTCCTTCCATCGCTTAAGGCGCACCGGTCGGACCAGAGTCCGCTGTAGACAATCCTTCGGGGTTGTCTATTATTTTAACCTTTTTCCCACACCTCTGTGGTGAGGGGAGGACAGGAGCATTCTGAAGGACAGAGTGGAAAGTGACTCACAGAGAGCGCGTTGGTGGAGCGTTTATTCTCACTCGTCACGTAGATACTTTGATGGCTGGTTTGCTGTATTGTGTGTGCGTCTCGGGTCTTTGCTTCTAGTCTGCTGCCTTGCTTGGGTTCTAAGATCTTAGTAATCAACTAGCTGAGGGAGCTAGAACTAGTTCCTTCGTCAATACTGGAGATTACTAAATCCCTTGTCGGACTGTATATTGGAAGACACAGAGGGGTTATGCAACTGTATTTATCAATACAGTTGGCATAGCTTTAGGAAAAGGGTAACCCGGTGCGTAGAGCTAGAATGGTCGTCTCCAGGAAGTATCATTAGAGAAACTTGGTTATTGATCATTCTGTTGAGGAAATGCCACTCAACTAAAGTTCCTCTAAGAACTAGAAGTTCTATTCAGAACTACAGACGACACACCCGTCGCCGGCTCTAAGGACTCGCTGAGGCAGTCCTGGAGCCACCTTTTTATACCTTTTAAATTACATATATCATGTAATAATCCCTGTGATCCATTTCAGGAATCTGGGCTCTTATTGCAGAAGCAATAAACTTCGAAGTTCTTTTCAGAATTCGAAGTTAGTATTGCTTAATAAAGTCGCTGGGATTTCCTGGTGACTTTATTCTTTCAGTCAGCGAGCATGGGTAATCAGGAGTAGGCTGTTTGCCGGCTGGCAACTGGTACTCCTGTGTTCGGACGAGAGATAGGGACGAATCAGTATATAGGAATAACATAGAAGTTGAGTAGGCGACTCTATGTTTAATTCCGCAGTTAGAAAACATAATATAAAGACGATCACATTGTGAATTTCTAAAAGAGTTTGGGTTACTCTCACAACGTAGTAAGGATCTGCTACTAGATGATCAACGGCCAATTTTGATTATTATTTTAGAGATGAGATGTTCAGTTACAATTTGGTGCCGTGACCAGGATTTTCTAAATTGTATCGTGAACGGTGGCTATAAGCCACAATTTGTTGCGTGTGAAATGGAAAGAAACTTTACAATGTGAATGTCTAAAAATACCCATAGGACATAGAGATTGAAACGGGTTTTGTGTATTACAGACCGAATTATATTTGGTTAGTGGTGCATGAGGACTTTAGTTTTAGTTTGCTAGGTTACTATGGTTATAAACAAACTTTTCTATTGTTATAGAAGGTTCAAGAAACAGTGAAGAGGGACACTGTAAGAAGTGGGATAGGAGACTTCAAAGAATAAAAACATAGGCATGATTCGTTCATGAAACAGGGAATGGGGACACTGTAAAAAATAAATAGTGTCATTGTACTATAATAATAAACAATGGAAAAGCGAAATATTTGATGATGAAGATTGGGAGAAGGAAGACCGGAGACGGTTTTCAACATTTATTGTAACAATGTCGACTTATTTAGCGATGTCTCAGGGGCCTCTACGGCTTCGGATGTACATCACAAAAAGCTAAATTCAGAAGTCGTTTAAAAGCTGGGTGTCGAGCGTACTGACGATTGTATCGTTTACGTTTTTGATGCTCTAGCGAAATGCTCGTCAACTACAAGGTTAGTGGCGGTTTGTCATTTTGTGGATTCCACTCTACCTCCGGGCGAAATCGTTTTTGTCTTGTTGATGGTAAACAGATGTTTTAAGTGAGTTTGACAAACTCGCCGGGTTAATTGGCTTAACACTTGAGTCGTTGCAATGGAGGAGAAGTTTTGCAAGCAAGTGAATGATGCACCTAGTGCACACTAAAGAAGAACTTTTAAGTAAGTCTTCAAAAACTGATGAGGGGATCAGTGAAGAGAGATGGTTATTGATCCACAGTACCTCGAGCGAGGGAAATAATAGATGGATAAATATGGATGAAGAGAGATGGTTTTTGAAGTGAGTCTTCAAAAGAAGAACTTTTTAGAAAGACTTTCTAGACAGTGATAAAAGTCAAGTAGGTGAATAGGGATTTTGGTGCATGATAGTGGGCGGTAATTCATATTATGAGGACCGCCGCGAGGAGGAAGAGATGACGCAAAAACCTCCTCGCAAAAAGACATAGAAGGCAGGTAAACAGAAGAGAAAGGAAAGGCTAAGAAGCACTTTATAACATTATGTATAGAACGGACAACATGCCTTGCAAGTTAGTCCGAAACGCAGAACCGAACAATACTGCCACTTGCACCTTTAGAAGGATGAATCATGAACGCTTCTGAAGAAGCGAACCAAGTCTAGCAAGCAGAAGTACGAAAATTGTGTTTCGAACAGATGGAGGGACATTGCACTATCTAGGCGAACTAATGGCTGCGAAGTCGACCGTTGGAACTAGTTCGACGTAGGTAGAGCAGATGGAGACTCCTTTTCGAAACACTCAGATTTAGATCGTATAATGCTTACATAAACCCCATGCAAGTGGTCAGAACATCAACTGTTGGGGGGCTGTGCAAACCAACAAAAGTTCGGGGGCTGATTGACACAAATTCAAGGTCAGTTGATTATAATGTTATATTGTTGCGATAAAGATTGGACACTGAGTTCTAAATGGTTCTTAATGTCTTATTTCAGTTGTTAGGAAATTATGCACCAATAGGAGTTAGGGAGTAGCACAATCCAATGTAGAGATTAAGTCCAGATTAAAACAATTAAAGTCTAGCAAGACAAAAGGCAAGTTAGGAAATTGATTAACATGTGGTCGGTGGCGAACCACAGAATGTTATTAATATTATTGTTGTTAATTTGGACTGGTTAGGTTTGTATAGGTGTGGTTACGGAGATGGACGTAACCACTTAGGTAGAAGTTTTAATTAGCTAGATAGAAAATGGATAATTTAGGATTGTGCTAATATAGATGTGGTTGACGGAGATGGACGTAGCCACTTAGGAAGAAGTTTTAATGAGCCAGATGGATAATTTAGGATTTAGTTGAGAGTTAGGAAAGTTAGAGTAGTGTAGGTTTGGTTAGCTAGGGGAATATAGAAAATTCCACTATAGGATCTTAAACATGATTAGGTTAGAAGTTAGGATAGGGAAATATAAACGCGTAGCTGCAACCAATGGAGTGAGTACCTCGAGTGAGGGAAATATAAACGCGAAGCTGAAACCAATGGAGTGAGTACCTCGAGCGAGGGAAAGACGAAAGTTGAATGATTTGGTGAGGTTTTCGGAGCGACACGCGGTGGCTTCACGGCCGTCAGCGTTGCTGGAAAGTTGACCAAACTTGATCATTCAGAGGAAGTAAAAGTCGTAACCAGATTTCTGTCGGGGAACCTGCGAAAGGATCATTAACGTATTACGATGCCGCTGCATATGTATTGTATGCTGCGACGGTGCGTATTACGAAAATATCCGTTACTGAATTGCGTCATCGTCGGCTCGACGACGACGCGCTGATGTTTCGGCGTCGCGCAGAATGTTCGATGCAGAAGGGTAAAAATCCGCGCCCCGAGTCGAACGTTGCGTGTTCGTAAACACAATGGAAAAGCGGTTAGAAAAGATGTGCATACACACGGAATTGTATAGTACTCGTGCGCGCGTGCAACGGGAGAGAGAACCAGATCCCAGGTTTACTGGTTGATATTGTTTTCCTTTCTTCGCGTGTGTATGACTATTTTCATTGCGTCGTGCATTTTTCTAAGATACATATTTAAATCAAAAAGCCTGTAAACATTGGAGTAAGTACCTCAAGCGAGGGAAAAATAACAGAAGCTTGAGATAGAACTACAGTACCTCGAGTGAGGGAAATAATAGTAGTCCTAATCTAACACATAAAATACTTTCCAAATGAAGTTAAGCTGATGGAAATTTTTGTCTTCATGAATTTCAACAAAACTTTGGGGCTGGATGTAACTCCCCGACCCTAATGTAAATTAAAACTATGTAGAACAACGTGTGTCTGTTGTATGACATAGAGGAAGTTATAATAAAAGATTCGAGACGAATTAAGAGAATTTTTGTTTTTTTAATACGTTCTTGTATGTAATGAATTTTTAGAATTTTAATACGTTCGTGTAATGAATGTTTTTAATTTTAATACGTTCTTGTAATGAATGTTTTTAATTTTAATATGTTCTTGTATTGGACATTTTTGATATTTCTAAAATTAATAACTCAGAAACTAAAAGAGATAATGCAAAACTAAATGCATACTTGGGGTGCATAGACTGAGATACGTTCGCATTGTGAGTTTCAGAAATATCAAACAAGTTAAGGAAAAGGGCTTGTTGACCTAGCGCGTACCGTCGATGCGTGTCGCCAATATACATGGTGGGAGGCAGTCGGCCGTCTAGGAATAGATGGCTGGCGGAACGTTAAGTTCAAGAAATTTGACATTATTGTAAAAGTGCAAAAATAGACTAATATAAGTCTATACTTGAAAAACCAAGTGAAATAATTGCCGAACCTAAAGTCGCAGGCGCTGCACAGCCTCTCACTGCCTTTCGACGGGATTTCGGTCCCTGAAGACTGGCGTGCTGCCTGTTTGATATGGGAACGGTTAATTATGCCTCTATGGATGACATATCCCATCCGAGATGGTCAAAAATGAAAATCAAGGGAATCATAGGCTTGACGCACCTAGATGACCTAATGAAAGCGGACACGGCCGCTGGATCAAACTGATCACATAATGCACTATATTTGACCATCTCATAGAGAGCCCTTATCTGACGCATGAAGACGAGGTATAACTATCGCTACTATGATATTGTTGGCACTGCATGTCTAGCTCTGAACCGCTGGAGTATGGGTCGCATCCTAGGCGTGATAAGTACACTAAGTTTACCCCTGATAGTGGAGTTAACAATATCTTAGTGGCTACCTTCAAGACGCAAGTCTGTGGAGAGATTTCCGTATCTGACCTATGAAGATGTGGAGTAACCATCGGGCTGCTATGAATGCCGCTACCACTGTATGTCTAGCTCTGAACCGCTGATTGACCGAAGACGCATACAGCGACTTGAATACATAGCCGCGGATGGGGACTTGTCCACATCCGTGCGCGGTGGACCTCAGACTGATTAGTGTCGATGATAGTCTTTCAAGTCTTAACCCCGATAGTGGAGGTAGCGGAGGACATAGTGGCTTCCTTCAAGACATAAGTCTGTGAAGAGGCATACTGGAACGAGTTTATTAATTGAGAACGAGAAACTGGACGTGGACTGCTCTGGCTAATATCATCATGTATGATTTATTACTGAATCAACTGTGCGATGTAATATCGACACATATGGTTGCAAGGGGAGGAGGCTCATAGTCCAGCAGTGGACTGGACGAGCGATGATGAAGGCTGTAAAGCTATATTCAGAGCGATAGCTGAAATGAGTCTTTAGATTCATATGCGGTCTCAGGCACGGAGACGCGCGGCGGAGATATGTATATATGGAGATATGAAGTTGGAGCAGATCTGCCCTGGCAGTACCGTTCAGATAGACGGAGATCCAGTATGCAGGAGCAATCCAGATATGAGACCCACAGTCAGTAGCAGCTGTGAGGTCATCCCTTCGAGCTTGCTTGTTGGAAGATGGTTTACCATCATGGGCGCTGGTTCACGTGTGGACTATCCTATAAACACACCCTTGAACGCAATACGTTGGACACTTCGGTGGAAGACGGGATTAGCCTCCCAAAAGGTTACTATAACGGCTCAGCCGTATCGGGAACGCTTCGGCTAGTATCGATTGGACGTCGTCCACTAGCTTCGGCTACCACATGAAGCTTAGGCTTCCTACGATGGGACTTCGGTCTCCTTCCATCGCTTAAGGCGCACCGGTCGGACCAGAGTCCGCTGTAGACAATCCTTCGGGGTTGTCTATTATTTTAACCTTTTTCCCCACACCTCTGTGGTGAGGGGAGGACAGGAGCATTCTGAAGGACAGAGTGGGAAGTGACTCACAGAGAGCGCGTTGGTGGAGCGTTTATTCTCACTCATCACGTAGATACTTTGATGGCTGGTTTGCTGTATTGTGTGTGCGTCTCGGGTCTTTGCTTCTAGTCTGCTGCCTTGCTTGGGTTCTAAGATCTTAGTAATCAACCAGCTGAGGGAGCTAGAACTAGTTCCTTCGTCAATGCTGGAGATTACTAAATCCCTTGTCGGACTGTATATTGGAAGACACAGAGGGGTTATGCAACTGTATTTGTCAATACAGTTGGCATAGCTTAAGGAAAAGGGTAACCCGGTGCGTAGAGCTAGAATGGTCGTCTCCAGGAAGTATCATTAGAGAAACTTGGTTATTGATCATTCTGTTGAGGAAATGCCACTCAACTAGAGGAACTTTCCTCTAAGAACTAGAAGTTCTATTCAGAACTACAGACGACACACCCGTCGCCGGCTCTAAGGACTCGCTGAGGCAGTCCTGGAGCCACCTTTTTATACCTTTTAAATTACATATAATAATATCATGTAATAATCCCTGTGATCCATTTCAGGAATCTGGGCTATTATTGCAGAAGCAATAAACTTCGAGGTTCTTTTCAGAATTCGAAGTTAGTATTGCTTAATAAAGTCGCTGGGATTTCGTGGTGACTTTATTCTTTCAGTCAGCGAGCATGGGTAATCAGGAGTAGGCTGTTTGCCGGCTGGCAACTGGTACTCCTGTGTTCGGACGAGAGATAGGGACGAATCAGTATATAGGAATAACATAGAAGTTGAGTAGGCGACTCTATGTTTAATTCCGCAGTTAGAAAACATAATATAAAGACGATCACATTGTGAATTTCTAAAATAGTTTGGGTTACTCTCACAACGTAGTAAGGATCTGCTACTAGATGATCAACGGCCAATTTTGATTTTTATTTTAGAGATGAGATGTTCAGTTACAATCTGGCTAATTAATTATAATTTGGTACGCAATAAAATAATCTACAATAATGCACCGTTTTGCAATGCCCAGTGGAGTTATTTGACGACCGATTAACCAAGTTTCCTGTTTTAATGGTAACTGAAACTTATATCAATAATTAGCCTACAGTTAAATTTTATATATGTGAAATTTCAGACCTGTACAGTAATTATTTAACGAGATAATTATAAAAAAGCGGCTGCGCAATACATTATAGGTACCAACCTTCTAAAACTTACGCGAGAATAATACGTGTATTGTATGTAACCTAAATAAATAAACATTCACATTTCAGTCATTGGATATGACAAAAAAAAATCTTTTTACATAAAACTTGGAACATTTATCTGCTACCTACTACAAATTGACAATAAATAATATTTTATTCAATAAAGTTACTTTTATACAAATTATCCAACAGCTTTTTGCTTTTTATCTAGCTGTTTTCTGTTTGAAAAAATATGTAATATAGCTCGACAGCCTGGATATAATTCATATTTTGTCATTTGAATTCCTCGTCCACCTATTCTTCTAGCGACTTCCTTTTGTTCCAACATTATTTGTACAGCTTTCTCTTCGCTTAGAATCGAAAGTTCAGCAGCTGGTATTTTTAATTCACATTTATCAGCACCATCCACCTGAAATCAAATCAGTAGTTTAAGTAAAAGCTCAGATTTATTTAGGTAACATACCTACAGACCTCTACCAACTTATCTGTAAAATGAACGGCGGCGCTAATAGTAATACAAAAAATTAAAGAAAAAAAACCTTTTTTAAAAACAAGCTTTTATTATTTGTTAAGAAAATGAACTAAAAAGTTAAAAATAAATTAACTCTAATTAGAAGTATAACACTTTATAAGTTCATTGTAACCTTTAACGATAATTAAGCTTCTTTGTCTACGACAAAATAATTCCATATCGTAATCATATATTTTTAACACCAAAACTTTACACCTTAATTATTAAATCTTCCCGATTTATTACAGTCTCAATTTTATAAATAAAAAAGCGTGTTACATTGTGATAGCTTAATTATACCATCAAAATGTAACACGCTTTTATTATTTATAAAATTGAGACTGTAATAAAAACGGGAAGATTTAATAATTAAGGTGTAAAGTTTTGGTGTTAAAAATATATGATTACGATATGGAATTATTTTGTCGTAGACAAAGAAGCTTAATTATCGTTAAAGGTTACAATGAACTTATAAAGTGTTATACTTCTAATTAGAGTTAATTTATTTTTAACTTTTTAGTTCATTTTCTTAACAAATAATAAAAGCTTGTTTTTAAAAAAGGTTTTTTTTCTTTAATTTTATTTTTAACTTTTTAGTTTGTTTAATTCGAGATTTACTACGACGTAGTTAGTAGCGCGTAGCAGCGTTTTTCCCTTATGTAGTCCGTAGTACGTTCACATAATAATGTGCTGCTTTGAGCACTTAAAGTTTATGTATTTTATTTGTATTTAAATATTTCATTTTTTTTGTTTGTAGTAGGGTAAACTAATGTTTAAATTAGTTATGTAATCACAAGTTAGTTATTTGTAACATTTCTCATTCTATCCATTTCTTTTAATGCATCAACATTACAAGGTTTCTTCGAAGTCAACTTGGAGCAGTCAAGTTCTTCGATTCGAAGTCCTGCTAAAGACTTAACTCTGCTTAAAGCCACATAAGCTTGACCAGCAGCAAATAATTTAGAGCCTAGATAAATAACAGCATGATCTACAGTAGTTCCCTGCATTTTGTGCACAGTTGAAGCCCAAGACAAGACAATCGGAAGCATTCTTCTTTCAGCTGTGCCGTAATTAAATTTAGCAGGAAATTGAATTTATTTAGGCTGTATTATGTGAATGCCATCCTTGCCGAGGTCCATTGTAGAGGGATAAGGGCTTCAGTACAACAGGGTTCGCCCTGGTAGTACCCTGAGGCGCAACGTTAGCGATATGAAATGTTTATACACTCTCATACCATTCAGCCCTCGGCACGTGCTCACCTTGGCATTGGGGCATCCATCTAATCAATCAGACATAATAATATAATAATCCACATTCATAACAAACGGAACGAACTTTTTCCCAAATCTGTTGGAGTTGCATATTCACGCCAACTAAGATGCTCGTCAAAACGAATCAAATGAGCGCAAACTCGATCGGGTTGCGTCGTTTAATTACGGAGTTCCTATGACCACCTTCCAGCTCCATCATCAGACCCTGGTTACCATATAGTATCACAGTACTCGACAAGACGAAACAAATGGGCCTAATCTCGATGGAGTTGCGTCGTTCCGGAGTTCCTATGGCCACCTTCCAGCTCCATCATCAGACCCTGGTTACCATGTAGTATCAAAGTACTCGTCAAGACAAATCAAATGGGCCCAAACTCGGTGGGGTTGCGTCGTTTAATTACGGAGTTCTTATGGCCACCTTCTAGCTCCATCATCGAGTCTGATTTAGTATCAAAGTATTCGTCAATACCAATCCAACAAGCCCAAACACGACTATGTTATGTTGTGTATTTGTGGAGTTCCTGTGACCACCTTCCAGCTCCATCATGAGACCCTGGACATCACGTAGGACTGAAGATCTAGTCAAGACAAATCCAACAAGCCCAAACATGACTAAGTTATGTTGTGTATTTGTGGAGTTCCTGTGGCCACCTTCCGGCTCCATCATGAGACCCTGAACATCACGTAGGACTGAAGATCTAGTCAAGACAAATCCAACAAGCCCAAACACGACTAGGTTGTGTTGTGTATTTAAGGAGTTCCTGTGGCCACCTTCCGGCTCCATCATGAGACCCTGGATATCACGTATGGCTAAAGATCTTGTTAAGACAAATCTAACGAGCCCAAACACGACTAGGTTGTGTTCTGTATTAGAGGAGTTCCTATGGCCACCTTCCGTCTCCATCATCAGACCAGCTCCAAGGTACCATAATATTGCATTGTCATCCGATTTATACATGAATGCAAAATTTCAGCTCAATCGGAAACTGGGAAGTGGATCAAATTTAACTTGCAAGATTTGATTACAGACAGACAGACAGACAACGGGACAGGTGAAACTAAATAAAAGCTTGTAAAATTGCATTTAAACTAATCACGATTCTTCTGAAAGTTGCCATAGTAGGAGTAGGTAATGGCCGTAGTTCCAATTTTGGCCATTTCAAGATTTTTTGGTAGGTTTGGTGGTAGGTCTGTACCTAATACCAGTCTAACGCAACTTTGATGGCTCAACAATAGATATTATTTTTGACTTTCGGGGGTTTTTCAATTTTAAATTTATTTTTGTTGTTTTGGTGATTTACAGAATCCTATGTACCAGGACAGCAGCTCAAAGCGTGTAACAAGAACATACCTCAATCTCATAAAAGGAAACGGTCACCCAGCCTAGGTAAATATAGTATAAATTAATTTAGCCGCATTACCATTTAAATTTTTTTAAATTATTTCGTAAGCTTACTATTCTATTTAACTGTTTTGGTGATTTACAGAATCCTATGTACCAGGACAGCAGCTCAAAGCTCAAGTACTGTGTAACAAGAACATACCTCAATCTCATAAAATACTAACAGACTTTCGCTTTTATAATATTAGATTATTAGTAAGGATAATTATGTAAGCCTTTAATTGTATCTTGTGCGTTTATATAAGGCAAGAGTGCTTATTAAACATTTTTCTAGAAAAATATTTTCATTTTATATCAGGTCCGCATTTTATGTTCAATCTTGTATTTTGAATTACCATAATACAAACATTGGAATCATAAAATGAGGATTTGATTTCGGTTCTAATCTATAATAAAAATTACATTATTAAATGGACCCTCGATTCCCACCCTGTACATTCTATCGATATCGATAAAAACCGCACGGTAGCACTATTTAGTCTGTTAGGTTGGTACTCCTGTTTTAGACAAGGTTTTTGACGTAAATTATTATTATGTTGGTATTGAAGTGCCATGTAAATTGATGTTATTGGCTAGTTACCGAGTCCCGCCTCTTAACCCCCTTACATCCTCTTAGCCTAATACGCTGGACAACGAGGGTGACTTGGGTGGGAGTGGGACCATTAAGTATCTATTCTATGCTTGGGATCTATTTACTTGAAAATGGGTAGTCTCACACCAAAGCGCCAATAGACAATATTGTAATGTTCCTGTTTAAAAAAATAATAGGTAGGTAAAGTACTTTAGTATGTTGCTGTCTTAGGGCGTTTGCGCACTACACGTATCCGGTTCTTATTCAATTCTTATCCGTTTCTGATCCGGTTTGGCCGTCCTAGTAATTGTATGGACGCTTACGTATCCGGTTCGTGTTCGATCCGTAAATTCTCACTCAGGATCGTTTTTTTTACGGATCAAAACCGAGTACAAGTGGCCGCTATACAAATTGTACGTACGCTTGCGCACTACACGATTTTTTACGGATGAAGAGTGAGGTACCGCTCGCGCTGCTAGTGATGTGCCAAATTGGCTATTTTTTGATAAACAAGTATTTTAGTACTCGTAACAAAAATAATCGAATGCACACTCGAAACAGGAGACTCCAGGATTCTATTTATGTGAAACGAACTATACGAGTAACGTGAGCGACTTTATTGCGGGATCTACATTACATAAGTAGATATAATTAAAAAGGATCAACCTAGTATTCGAATTCTATAAGTACCCGAAATCTATACTCGAGACAGTCGACTGCTCATCAGTCAGTGACCTTGAACGCTTCTTACTTCTATAGCATTATGATCGAGATTCGTAACTGACGTTTCCACTGACTTGCAGTTGACGGTACCCATATTCAACTGCTATATTCTGAATTCTCGAAAATACTTACAAGGTACTCGAGTCAGCTCGACTCAGCACATCACTACAACAATATCATGCAATATCGTCTCGAATATGAATCAAAACCGGATCGGATACGGATACGGATGAGTGCGCAAACGCTAGTCGTGAATTTACCGTCCGTTTTTTTACGGATCAAAAACAGACGGATAAGAATCGGATACGGATGAGTGCGCAAACGCCCTTGGGGCACTGGAAGCATTTTAAAAACATCCCCTCCACTTCGTCCAGTACCTATTCTTTTTATGCTGAAAACCATACTAAGGTGCTTGAAAATTATGTTCGTCATGTCGTGTGTGCCTAGCTCCTTCTGGCTTGTAAGCTATAAATTACCTCAGTGACGGATAAACAATTTCTCATTTGGGTACCGCTAGCGGCACATATCTTTAGCTCTGAGCGAGCGGTACCTCTCTCTCAGTCACCCCACCCTTACCCTCCCTATGCGAGAAAGAGAGTCACCGCTCGCTCAGAGCTAACGATACGTGCCGCTATAGTTGGGGCGTTTAAGCGTCTATGTTCTGGAAATAGGGGATCAGACTACTTTTTTTTTATTTTATAAATCCAAACTTCTTAGTTTCTGCTACCGAACACTACAAGAATTTTTGCTCTATCTTTAAAATTGACCGAGTTATGTATAACTCGGTCAATTTTAAAACCTGTAGGTTTGAAATTCAAGATGAGACAGAGAGGCACATTCCCACTTGTGACGTCATTTGTTAGTAACGCCATATAATCTCGATACAAAAAATCGTTTTTGAAAGAGACAGACATATTAAAACTTTAAAAAATCACTGCCAATTAGTTTTGTTTATCAAACCACCTATAAACAAATAAATTCGTTCCATATGTTTTGTAAGAGGCTTTTTTGAAAATAAATTATTATTATTATTAATTCGTTTTTCAACCGATTCTGTTTTTTTCTTTACTAATCTACATTTTAAAAATTATTAATAAAATATGGTGAACAGTCCGATCCCCTATTGTTTATCCGTCACTGAGGGGATTTAATTTATAGCTTACAAGTTACAAGCCAGAAAGAGACACACACGACGACGGACGTGACGAAGATTAAAAAATAATATATCTTACTTTGCATTGAAATGATAGTTTGTAGACATCTTCTACCTTTGGCCATCTTTGATCAAGTACACCTTTATTCCAATCTATTAATTGAAAATCATCATTAATTCTATATGGTGCTGATTGGAACCCAGCCCATAGTTCTGAGCAAAAGTGTGGAGTGATTGGTGCCAGCATAATAATCAAAGAAGCTAATGCTAATTCAAACTCCTTGCTCTTTGCTATTACTTCTGGAGGAACTCTGTTCTGCAATAATAATGAGAAACCAGTGATTGTTATTTGATTAACCAGTTATAAAAAATATAATTCAATACTAAACCAACAAACCTACCCTTAATACGCTAGTTAATGATTGTAATCTAGATATGCCCACACTTATCATCTGAGTATGTTTGAAGTGATAAGTTGTATGAGCAATGTAATAATTTTTGGAGTCCCAGATTTTCAATTCACAGTTTTTTATATCCTCTGGAGCTAACTTACTGTTTGATTGCAAAGAACTATCATTTCTATATTTAAGAAACTCTCTAGTTGTCATCCACAAGCGATTTTGCCAGTTCAGAACTCCAGGTAGAGCTGAAAATAATCAAAAGGTTAAAACTAAGTAATTAAACTGAAAATTCTTAGCAACCAGACCTCTCGTCGCGTCACTTACCTACCTACAATTTGTATGCAAATAGCAACAATCATTTCAGCTGCCTAGCCTAAAATTCATCATTTCGCTTGGCTGCTGCTATCTGATTACAAATTGTAGGCGATAAGAGATGTGTGTGATAGACTTAGACTTACTTGCATCCGACCACTGCCTAGCTGTGGCTGGAGGAACATCTGCTAGCATGAGTAGTTTTGTTGTATCACAGCCATAAGATGTTAATAGTCTTTCAGGGTTTTCACCATTGTGTTTAGACTTGCTCATTTTTTCCCACTGTACTACCACAGGTTCTCCTGTTTCTTTTTCTTTGTAAACTTTACCAACTTTTTCCACACTATCAGATGTTATGTACCTTCCGGATGACTTTAGTTTAAAAGATTGACCCATAACCATTCCTTGCACTAATAGTTTTTTGAATGGTTCTTCATTGGGCGTCAAACCTAAAGAATGTAGAAAGTAACTCATAAACCTTGCATAGTACAAATGTAAAACTGCATGTTCTTTGCCTCCAATATAAATGTGAACTGGTGTTTTTCCAATAAGTTTGTCTTTGGCAAAAGGCATCTTATTATTTTGAGGATCTAAAAACCTATAATAATACCAAGATGAGTCAACAAATGTGTCCATTGTGTCTGTCTCTCGTTTGGCACCTGATTTACAATTTGGACATTTGCAATTAACCCAGTTGTCTACCTTTGCTAATGTTTGTATACCTGTACCAATAGAACTCGACAGCGGTAATTCTACTGGTAAGTCCTCATATGGAACAGGGACAGTGCCACATTTGGAACAATGGATTATAGGAATTGGAGTTCCCCAGTATCTCTGTCTGGATATAAGCCAGTCTTTAAGCTTAGAGCTTACAGAATATCCTCCAACATTCTTCATCTGTGCTAGTTTTACAGCTTTTTGATTTTCACTTTCAATATTGATAGGCCCAGTGGTAGGAGTTATATTAATGTTTAAAGATATAGCTAGAAGTTTGTCTTTTTCATCAAACTGAGGACAAGCAATATACATATCTCTTCCTTCAGGGTAATCAAAATCATCAGTTACATAAATTGGCAACTCTGCATTGGTAACAGGATTCATTACTTTAAATCCAGCAGTACTTTTTGACATATCTTGTTGGATTATGTTATTTTTGCTCATAATTAGAAATGATCCATGGATGAATTTATATGGTTCAGATGTCCAAATATCAAAGATTCTTGTTTTGTTGTCAATTTTAATTTGAAATGTAACTGCTACTCCATTGCATTCACCGATCCAATGTTTCTGGAGATTTATAATATCTTTCCAATTTTCCAGGGAATTACTGTTTAGCCCATCATATAATTTTTTTGCATATTTAGTAGTTTTTATAAACCATTGGGTGAGTGTTTTCTTTTCAACTTTAGCCCCAGATCTCCAAGAGCATCCTAGGTCATCAACTTGCTCATCTGCTAGAACAGTATTGTCTACAGGATCCCAGTTAACAAGAGCCTGTAATAGAAATTTATATCAATAATGAATAGATTTATTTGTTCAGCTGTAAAAAATATCACCCTGCAGTTTAATCGTCGTTTAATCTACACTAAACCTAAGAGGATAAATGGAATAATTATATTGGCCGAGGGCAGATTACACAATGTCCGAAAGGGGGATTTTTGGGGCAGTTGGGACATATATGAACTGTTGATGAATGGAGTAATTTGAAATAATTGAACACTTAACTAATCTCACCCACCTTACTTTGATATGCCATACCACAGTCAAATAATTTAAGAAATATGTATTGAGTCCATTTATAGTATTTTGGGTCACATGTAGATATCTCTCTGTCCCAATCAAATCTAAAGCCCATTTGAATAAGCTGTTTTCTCATAGACTCTATGTTAGAAGTGGTCCAGCTGGCTGGTAGTATGCTCCTTTCAATAGCAGCATTTTCTGCTGGCAAACCGAATGCATCCCATCCTATTGGATGAACAACGCTTTTACCATTAAGTTGTTGAAACCTACATATAGTGTCTGAAAGAGAATATACTCTCACATGGCCCATGTGCAAGTTACCAGAAGGGTAAGGAAACATCGGGAGCACGTAATGAACGTTTTTTTTATTTTGTTTCTTCGATCCATTCATAACTTCGTCAGCCCAGTGATTTTCAATCTTTATTTTGATAGCATTGTTAACATGTTCATGCTGAAAAAGTACAAATTGGAGAATTAGAATTTGTGAGTAAATAGGCTTAACTTAAAATTTAATATTTTGTCTTTTAATATTTACCTACCCACAATCCTAGACTGCTTTTACTTCTGTACAAGAAATGTGGTAAAGTATACCTCCTACAGGGCATCATCTTGGTTTTTGCAAGCAGTAATTTATTTTTTTAATACTTATCTATATCTTATATATCAATCACAAAAAAATAACAAACAAACACCTAAAAGACAAACACCGACGCAGGGTTGGAATCAGGCTCCCACAGGGTTGGAATCGGCGACTCAATCTTAGGCCGCGTTCCGATTCGCGCTGACAGCACTTTGAGTACCCAAAACCGCGTACCGAATCACTGTCATTGGGATTACGGCAGCCATTGTGACGTCACGGATTGCGTCATGACCGCCACCATCTTTCGCTAACGGCGCCCATGCTCCAGAGCGAAATTCACGTAAGCGTAATGTCAAATTCGACTTTGACATATTGTTTATTTATTTTTAAAAGTTAAATGTTTAATGTTTAAATGTAAAATTAACGTGTCTTATATTTATTTGGTTGAACAAAATTAAAAACACGTTATTCAATTATGAAATGGAGATAAATTACTGAAATATTTTAAATCAATCAGTTTTGTAGGTTAGGGTTGCCAGATGTTCGATAGTAAAAGTATCGAGTAGGTTATGTATATATTACGATAGTTTTGACTCAGGCACATACATACATAAGATAATATCATAGGCAATCTGATAAAATATAAATATCAAACATTCTTTTTTGTATTTTTTTAATTTCATGTGCCTATTTACATCTCCATTTTTAAAAATTCGCATACCTTTTCTTATTTTGGGTACTAGCCATGCGAAAAGTGCTGTTTTCACAGCTGTACGATACTTTTTTAATACGTATAATAATTTAGAATTTTGCCAGTTTTGGTACGGTAATCAACATCTGGCAAGACTGAATTATAAGCAGTTTCAGCGCGCTCAAACGCCGTTCCGTTTTGATTTCGCTCATGAGCCGTATTATCGCGATTTCTGAATCGGTACGTGAGTAATCGCTGTCAGTACTTTGAGCCGTGAAATCTGATTCGGAATACAGCCTTAGTGATTGATTACCTGCCCTGCGTTCCGAAATGCGCTGAAATCGATTAAAACACCCGTAATCGCGTTCCGAATTACTGTCAGCAGGGGGCCGTTTCACGAAGCTACAAGTTACAATTTACAAGTACAATCGATGTACATTGCGTAGACAGTGAGATTAAAACGATAAAGCCTTACAGTTTAGGCGAATTAACTACGCAATGAATATAAAATTGTAACTTGTTACTAGTAAATTGTTGCTTCGTGAAACGGCACCCTTTGCCCCAAGCTACTACAAGTTACAAATTACAAGTACTATTCGATGTACATTGCGTAGACAAAAAGATAAAATGATCAGTTTAGACGAATTGGCTACGCAATGAATATCAAATTGTAACTTGTTGCTTCGTGAAACGGGGCCCAGGCAAAACACATACGTTTTTTGCTTTTCTAATCGCTGACAGCGCTGAAAGTCTGATTCGGAATGCGCCCCTTACTTGGGTTACTTTATTACTTTATTTAACTTGGGTTACTATGGCCGCGTTCTGATTTGCGCTGAAATCATTTTGAGTACCCAAAACCGCGTACCGAATCACTGTCAGTGGGATTACGGCAGCCATTGTAACGTCACGGATTACGTCACGACCGCCGCCATCTTCCGCTAACGGTGCCCTTGCTCCAGAGCGAAATTCTCGTAAGCGTTATGTCAAATTCGACTTTGACATAATGTTTCTAAATTTTTAAACGTTACATGTTTATGTTTTATGTAAAATTAAAGTGTCTTATATTTATTTGGTTGAACAAAATTAAAAACACGTTATTCAATTATGAAATGGCGATAAATTACTGAAATATCTTAAATCAATCAGTTTTGTAGATTAGGGTTGCCAAATGTTCGATAGTAAAAGTATCGAGTAGGTTAAGTATATATTACGATAGTTTTGACTCAGGTACATACATACATAAGATAATTTATCATAGGAAATCTGATAAAATATAAATATAATCACAAACATTCTTTTTTGTATTTTTTCATTCTCATGTGCCTATTTACATCTCCATTTTTAAAAATTCGCATACCCTTTCTGGACGTGGACTGTAACGGGCCGTTGATGATGATGATACCTTTTCTTATTTTGGGTACTAGCCATGCGAATAGTGCTGTTTTCACAGCTGTGCGATACTTTTTTAATACGTATAATAATTTAAAATTTTGCCAGTTTTGGTACGGTAATCAACATCTGGCAAGATCGAGTTATAAGCAGTTTCAGCGCGCTCAAACGCCGTTCCGTTTTGATTTCGCTCATGAGCCGTATTATCGCGATTTCTGAATCGGTACGCGAGTAATCGCTGTCAGTCAGTACTTTGAGCCGTGAAATCTGATTCGGAATACACCCCAAATATTTTTTTTTTATAAACTTTGTACAGGCAAATATTTTTGAGTCCGTATTCAGCGCCATCTATCCGGCGAGTTTGATGTGGCTGTAGGCTTGCACCAAGGGTCGGCGCTAAGCCCGTACCTCTTCCTCCTGATAATGGATGCCTTGACATTGGACTTGCAGGATGAGGCGCCCTGGTGCATGCTGTTTGCCGATGATATCGTACTCGTCGGGGAAGATGGACTTGAGGTTCAGAGTAAATTGGAGAAATGGCAGCAGAGACTGGAGAGTGTTGGCTTGAAGATCAGCAGAACCAAAACTGAATACATGTTCTGTGATTTCGGCGGTCTCTCCAGCTTTCTGCCCATTGCGCTTGATGGTGCACCCCTACCAGTTTGCTCCGATTTCCGGTATCTTGGTTCAGTCATTCAGAATGACGGTGAGATCGATCGGGACGTAAAAAATAGAGTGAATGTGGGATGGATGAAATGGCGACAGGTCACAGGGACCATTTGCGACTCCCGATTCCCTTTAAAATTAAAGGGAAAAATTTATAAGACCATTATAAGACCTGTCGTCATGTATGGATCTGAGTGTTGGGCCGTTAAGGACATGGATGAAAGACGAATGCATGTAGCTGAGATGCGAATGTTAAGATGGATGTGTGGTGTGACGAGGAAAGACAGAATAAGAAATGAGTATGTAAGAGGAAGCTTGAAAGTGGCACCCATAGTGGACAAGTTGTGGAGTAACAGGCTGTCGTGGTATGGGCATGTGATGCGAAGAGAGGAATCCCATACCACCAGACGTATGCTAGATATGAGAGTGAATGGAAAAGCAGGTAGGGGTAGACCCAGAAAAGTATGGATGGATTGCGTGAAAGATGATATGTGTAAGAGGGGAGTGAATAGTGATGTGACGTCTGACAGGGATGAATGGAAGAAGAAAACATATTGCGCCGACCCCAAATAAAGGGAACAGGGCAGGAGAATGATGATTCAGCGCCATCTATGATTTTTTGTGGCACGTAGGCTGTAAAACGGGTCATTAAAAATCAGGGTTTATTCGGGGGGCTTGCGATCAAATCTGCGTGAGCACTTTTTGTACAGACCTGTTTTTGAATGCGACTTTTTGGCATCCTCGTATTGAATGAATGCATATTATATATAAAACGTGGCATATAAAACCAGGTCATGAACCATTTTCAAGTGGTTAACTTAATTTTAAGCGGCTTGATGCGTGTAAACAACGAATTTAGTAGTAAGTTACAAGTTAAAATTTAACGCGCTTTTTCTACTTGACAACTTTGGCTGGTTTATGGCTTGTTTACATGTATTAAGTTGTTTAGTAGTTAACTAAATTTTAACTTAATTTTAAGCAACTTAATGCGTGTAAACAGCGGATTTAGTAGTAAGTTGCAAGTTAAAATTTAGTGTGCAAGTAAACAAGTAGATTAGAACTTTTTCAATTTTTCGGGTAAGTTGGTGGGCGTGGCCTGTCACTTGACACGTTTGGAAAGGCGCGATTTAGTTAATTTTAAGTTTAATGCGAAGTGCGAAGTTAAGTGCGAGTGTTGTATGTTTATTTTTTGGATATATTTTAATATATATTATTATATAGGTATAAAAACATTAATGATTAATATATTATTAATATTAAATATTAATCATTAAAAATAATAAAAATATAATATAAAAAATAAATAATAATATAATATTAATTATATAAAAATAAATATTTTATTATACTTTATTATTACATTTATTACAGATTTGAATTCGCTGTTGATCGTCCATCTTGGGCTAACTAAAGAGCTTAACTACTAAAATGACGTGTAAACACTTACTTAAAATTAAGTTGCTTAAAATTTAGTTAAAATTTAGTTGCTACTTGACAACTCAATACGTGTAAACCAGCCATTAAAATTAACTTGAAATCAAAGAAATCACACCAACTTACCCGAAAAATAGAAAAAAATCTGATCTACTTGTTTAATTGCACGTTGAATTTTAACTTGCAACTTACTACTAAATTCGCTGTTTACACGCATTAAGTTGCTTAACATTAAGTTAAAATTTAGTAAACTACTTAACAACTTAATACGTGTAAACCAGCCATAAGTTAAATGCGAAGTGCGAAGTTAAGTGCGAGTGTTTGATGTTTATTTTTTGGAAATATTTTAATACATATTATTATATAGGTATATATAAAAATATTAAAGATTAATATATTATTAATATTAAATATTAATCAATAAAAATAATAATAATATAATATAAATAATCTTAAAATAAATATTTTATTATACTTTATTATTATATTTATTACAGATTTGAATTCGCTGTTGATCGTCCATCTTGGGCTAACTAAAGAGCCTACTAAAATGACGTGTAAACACAAATGGCTGGTTTACACGTATTAAGTTGTCAAGTAGCAACTAAATTTTAACTAAATTTTAAGCTACTAAATTTTAAGTAAGTGTTTACACGTCATTTTAGTAGTTAAGCTCTTTAGCTAGCCCAAGATGGACGATAAACAGCGAATTCAAATATTTAATAAATAAAATAATAAAGTATAATAAAATATTTATTTTTATATAATTAATATTATATTTTAATTTTTTATTTTATATTATATTATTATTATTTTTAATGATTAATATTTAGTATTAATAATATATTAATCATTAATACTTCTATATATAGCTATATAATAATATATATAAAAATATTTCCAAAAAATAAACATAAAACACTCGCACTTAACTTTGCACTTCGCATTTAACTTAAAATTTTTAAGGGCGCTCGTGCGCAAATAAACATCAGTCTCCGTGTCTTTTTTTATTTAAATTGTTTTAAACAACAAATACTTTACTTTAACTAGTGATATCGGTAAACCATGTAGGGTTTCTCGATCAATAACTGTTATCCGTGCCAGATAAATAGTATACAAGAAGATTTTAACAAGTTAAAATGAGTGTTGTTTTTCGTCAATATTTCAAATTTTAGTGTGTAATTTTTCAATGTGAATAACTTTTGAACAGTGTTACAATACCTACTATATACACGGACAAGATTTTGTTGAACTTCGGTGAGGATAACATAATTTTATAAAAACAAAATAAAGCCATACAACAAAATTCAAAACTTGCAAATTAACGACCAATAAGAAATCAATTTCTTACTACACATAGCGCCATCTATAATTTGGCTGGGATATTAAAGTGACGATCTTTGAACCCTTAACCATTGAACTTCATCCATCAGTAGTACGTGCCACTAACCACTAGTGGGCAGTGAAATAATTAAATATATTACTTCTTTGGCACGAATTGAGAAGAAAATGGCTAACAACAACAAAAAAAATTCGTGTGCACACTGCCGCCACGAATTTAAAACTAGACAATACCTATCGTGCAACCAATGTAAACAAATATATGATCTGCCATGCACTAATGTTTCTGAAACTAGATTTTACATGATGACTACTGAACGAAAAAAAACGTGGCGTTGTAAAATCTGCCTTGACCACGCTTATGAAGCTAACAGTAGAAAGTTACAAAAAAATTCACCGAAAATTACTACAGACAGCAATGAGTCGTCTATATGTGACAAAACAAATGAAGATGAAAGTATTCTAGGTGATACGATAATATCACCGATTATTAGCAAACAAATAAAAAATAAACAATTAAAAATTGAACCGATGCCCAATATAACACTCGAACAAATAAGCAATCTTTTAGACCTAAAGTTGGCTGAAAACAAAACTGCAATTATATCCCAAATTAAAGCAGATTTTAAAAATATTTTCCAAGATGAAATTCAACAGGCCATGATAAATATAAAGCAGGAAGTGAATGATAATCTATTGTGCATCACTACGGAGCAAAAAAATCTGAAGACTGAGATCGACATCTTAAATAATAAAATACAGAAGTTAGATGCTGAATGCAAACTGCTTAAAGAAAACACACATTGTACAAATGAGAATAATTACAAAGTATCTAGGCAACCCCCCCCTACAAATAATATCAAAAAGTTTGTATTGTATGGACTTGAAGAATCAAGATGGGAATCGGAAGACGAGATCTACCAACGCGTGACAGCTATCTTCCGTGAAGTGATGAATATCAATTTGGAAGGTTTAATTGAAGATGTGACCAGGCTAGGGAAAAGAGGCTACAGGAGACCATTGGTTATAGAGCTGATCAGCAAACGTATGTCAAGTTATATTCTGCAAAACCGTCGCGCGTTTATGAGAACCGGATTAGCTGTAAACGATTTTCTTGATGAAGAGTCTTTGAATAAAAGAAATGAGCTGAGAAACGTCCTAAAAGAAGCAAGAAAGGAAGGAAAACATGCGGTTTTCAATGGAAATAAACTAATGATTAACGGAAAAGAATACATACCTAAGTCCAAAATGGAGGAACAAAATAATAATCACACACACCAAACAATTAAAAGCTCCTTTTATATAAATAACAACAACACCTCTAGCTCAACAATAAACTCTCAACATTGTCCTAAAAATAATACCGGAAGGAACCCAAGCAAGCAGACATTTCGAGACTGACTTTACCATGCTGCTGCAAAACACACAAAGCATTAATAATAAACTATACATTCTGGAAGACCTACTACAAGACAAACAATATCAAGCTGTGTGCTTAACTGAAACATGGATCTCAGAGGCCCAACGACAATACGTACAAGTTGACGGATACGACATTGGTGCAGCCTTTTGCAGAAGCAAGCGAAGGGGTGGTGGTGTAGCCACAATTTTACCAAAAGGACTGCACTATAGCACTCGTGAAGATTTAATAGACTTGTCTATAGATTATATTGTTGAATGCTGTGCCGTTGAAATATATCCTAATATATTATTAATTAATCTATATAGAGCAGATCGTGATATGGAGATATTTTTTGATTTCATAAGCAAATTGTTAACTAAAATAAAACCCAGCTATCATAACAAACATGTCATCATATCTGGTGACTTTAATATATGTGCAATAAAAAACAATAACAACTATAAAAGATTGGTAAATCAGATGATGGAATGTAACCTTTATCAAATAGTAAATAAGCCTACAAGAGTAACAAAAAATAGTCAGAGTTGTATAGATTTGATATTTACAAATAACAAAGATTATCACATAGATGTTGAGGACCTAGGCATTTCCGATCATAGATCTGTTTTATATAGCTTTAAAATATGTAGTACTCAAACACAACCTAAACTAATTTACACTAACAAAAGAATTTTTAGCAAAAAAAATATGATGTCATTTAAAACAGAACTCAGGAAAATAAATTGGTGCGAAGTAATATCTTCATTTAATGATATAAATTCAAATTATAATTTATTTAATGAAAAAATCAAACAAATATTGGACAGTACTATTCCAAAGAAACGAATAAAACTTAGTCCTAAACAAAAATTAAATTGGTTAACTAATGGCCTAAAAACTTCATGTAAAAATAAAAGACTTTTAAAAATACTAATAACTCAGACAAATGACAAAACTTTAAAGAAATATTATAAAGTATACTCAAAGACACTGAAACGAAGTGTAAAATTAGCTAAAAAACTTGCTTATACTAAAGAAATGAAAGTTTCTGAAAACAAAACAAAAACAATGTGGAGAATTACTAACAGAATAACATCCAAGTCAAAAAATAAACTACATCGAAATATAAATGTCAGATTTAATAACCAAATCATACAATGTCCTAAATCAGTAGCTAATATTTTTAACAAATTCTTTGTCTCAGTGGGAAATCCAACTTCAACTCAGCCAAACGGAAATAATGCACATCTACCTCAAAATTGTAAAGTTAAAACACCTTCCGTGAACTCTTTGTTTCTAGAACCAGTATCAGAGCGAGAAATACACAATCTTATACGTAAATCTCCTAATAAAATGAGCTGCGGTATAGATGATATACCTTTAACACTTATTAAAATTTGTATAGAAGAACTGACCCCTCCACTCACATATTTAATCAACCAATCATTTGAAGAAGGCACATTCCCCGAAATACTCAAGATAGCCAAGATTAAACCTATTAAAAAAAAAATGCCGTATATCTGACGACCCAGGTCAATATAGGCCTATCGCACTCCTCCCTACGCTATCAAAATTATTTGAAAAGACTATGACCAACCGAATTTACAACTTTTTAGAAAAATATAATCTGTTGAATAACAACCAATACGGCTTTAGAAAAAAACGATCCACTACCCATGCTGTTTATACATATATACAAGAAATACTTACATATATTAAAGATAAATATTATGCGGTAGGTGTACTACTTGATATGTCGAAAGCATACGATAGAGTCTCACACACAATCTTACTTAGTAAACTATATGATTTAGGCATAAGATCCAACGCTTATAAATGGATTCAATCATACCTTCGTGATCGAAAACAATGTGTCCAGATAGATCATCTTGATGAGGACACTGGTGAGCTAAAAAGTATATTATCTGATGTTGAAGAGACCAACTGTTCTATCCCTCAAGGAAGCGTTATAGGATGTATTTTGTTTCTTATCTATATAAACGACCTGCCCAATATTTCAAATCCACTTTGTGTACTATTTGCAGATGATGTCTCTCTTCTATTTAAATGTGATAAAATAGACCATAACAGCACTAATCAAATTACAGACACATATAACGATACTAAACAATGGCTAAAAGACCATAATTTAGATATTAATGACAACAAAACCAAAATAATTCAATTCAAACCATACCAAAAACAACAATTGGACCTCACAAATATATCTAATAACCTTAAAATAGACGAAACTAATAATTTTACACTATTAGGAATTACAATAGACACACACCTAAATTGGAAAAATCACATAGAAAAAATTAAAGCTAAACTCTCACAGTTCATATACGCTCTAACTGTAATAAAATTAAATACCAATCGCGAATGCGCTCTATCTGCCTACTACGCATACGCTTATGCTTGGCTCCGCTATGGTGTAATGCTGTGGGGACATAGCACGGATGCAAATGACTTATTCATTTTACAAAAAAAATGTTTACGTATTGTAAATAATATAAAACCTAGAGCTTCCTGCAGGACTCATTTTAAAAATAATAAAATCTTGACCTTACCAAGCATTTACATACTAGAGACCGCTATGTTTGTTAGACAGCATACGGATCTCTTTGAGTTTGTAAAAAGCGGCCGCCGCAAAAATAAATTAGTCCTCCCTACTCCTAGGTTGGAAATGTTCCGAAATAGTCCACTATACAGATGCATACAAATTTATAACAAAATACCAGACAGCCTAAAAATAGAAGATGATAAAATTTTTAAAAACAAACTTAAACATATATTATTAAATAAATCCTACTATAATATAGAAGAGTTCATGACTGATAAAAACATAATAGCCCATACATAATAAATGTTATATTAATTTATTTAATATATAAAAAAACATATTTGATTTAGAGGTAAGATTAATAAATGTGTAAATAAGTAAGTAAATACTTAAATATAAGTAAGTATAATTAATAATATTAAGAAATTATTAGTCAAAATAATAAGATAAGACTGTTATCCATATTTGCTGCACCCTTACAGGGTATATGTACATGACACTTAGTTTTTAAGACTTCATGTGTATAATAGCATTAAATAAATAAATAAATAAATAAATTAACTAAATCGCGCCTTTCCAAACGTGTCAAGTGACAGGCCACGCCCACCAACTTACCCGAAAAATAGAAAAAGTTCTAATATACTTGTTTACTTGCACACTAAATTTTAACTTGCAACTTACTACTAAATTCGCTGTTTACACGCATTAATTTACTTAAAATTTAGTTAACTACTAAACAACTTAATACGTGTAAACCAGCCATTACTTCAAATTTAGTCGCTTAAAATTAAGTTACTACTTGTCAACTTAATACGTGTTAACCAGCCATAAACCGGCCATTACTTAAAATTAAGTCGCTTAATATTTAGTTAAAATTTACTTACTACTTGACAACTTAATACGTGTAATGGGCCCCGTAAACGGTCAAACGGTTTGATTCAAACACGTAAAGTTTGGTTTGACTCAAACCATTTTGATCGTTTACAAAGGTGGTTTGAACGGTTTGTCAAACATTTACGTGTTTGAAGCATGTTTGATGCAATTTCATATTTGGCGTCATCGTATTGGGAGCAATCCTGTAATGATGACGTCTTTTGTAATTATTAGTTTTTAATAAATAAATAAATTTTGTTGTGTTTGACGCGTCAGCGTTACGACAGCGTACAAAATCAGACTGCGCAGAGCCGTTTGACAAACCGTTCAAACCGACCTCAAGCACAAATACAAGCACTTTCATTATTTTATATAAGACCTGTATATAACTGTATTCTGGCAAATAAATATTTCTGATTTCTGATTTCAAACGGTTTCATCAAACACGTAAGGTTTGAGTCAAACCGTTTGACCGTTTACAGGGCCCATAAACCAGCCAAAAGCGCGTATCAGAACGCGGTGTCCAGACTGTGTCAGTCAACACGAAAGAATCGATACATCCTCTTTGGAATCGATTTCTCTCTTCGTGATTTTAATTTTTCATCGTTTGTTTGATTTTCTTTCTACGCGTGAGTGATCTCATCTTGTCGTCGCGACGGAAAATTTTAAAAGTATTACTACTACACTTCAATAATGGCAAAGCCGAAACCACAAGATGCATCCGAAGATGCGAAGAAGATTGTCGACGATGCTAAAGGATTCATCGAGAAAGCTCTAAAAGACATTGGGAAAACTTCTGCTACAAAACAGCTAATTTTAGGAACTGCGTCAGGATGGTATGTCTAACAATCTATTGCAGTTGTATTAGCCTTTCTTTGTTTCAAATATGGACATCTTTGTGCATTCGTCCGATCGAGGGACAATGATAAAGGGTTGGATTTAGAATAAATTTTATAATGAGTACTCAATAAAGACAGCAAAGAAAAATTTTAGGATTACAGGTTTCATTACTATGAAAATTGGTAAAGTTGCGGCTGTCGGACTCGGAGGAAGCGTGATATTGTTACATATTGCCAGCCAAAAGGGATACATTGATATTAACTGGGATAAAATCAATAAGAAAGTTGATAAGATCAGTGACAAAATTGAAAAGGAAGCTACAGGAAAGTCAGTGGACTGGTTTGAAAAAGTGAGTACTTACCTACCTCTCTAGAATAAAATAAAAATTTTTAACTTTATAACCCCACAAAAATTATAAATAAACTATAGATAGAGAAGCTCTAGAGAAGAGACATAATGGGATATTTGACTGTTCTTAAATTTACCATATTTTATGATTTAATTTAAAAATATAGATTTTTTTGCAGAAGATAAGCTATAAAAAAAACAGAAACGGTTGGAAAACTAAGAAGATGGTGTCATCATTCACCCAAAAATCTAAGTGCAATCAATTCGATCAAACTGTGTGCCCAAAAATTCCCTAGAATTATCTAAACAAACCTACCAAGGTTGCAACATCCTAATCAATGGGATATCGGAGCTATGAGCTGTCAAAGTATGAAAAAAAAAATTTTTAAACTTAAGGTTTCACAGCTGTAGTGCCAAAATGGCTATGCTGTTGATTGTATTATGTACCAACAACGTCTTTGGACCTATTTAAGTTGTTACACTAGGAATAATATTGATGTAGGTACAGTCGGCCGCCTGTCCGACTGTACCTACATTGGACTTTGACCTTGAGCGAGTCTGGTTTCAGGCGATTGTAACGTAGAGCTGTTATACTGGTTTTGACACCACTTATTTGCTGTTGTGCGCACAAAAAATAATAAAGTAAATAAAAATTGTTGTAGTTCTCATTGACAGTATGGTATTTTCGTTCACAGTATTCTAAGGTATTCATCTGCAACCTAGATTGCTATGTTAATGTTAGAAAAAATATGTTGTGTTGCATTTATAAATAGCAATGATAATATGAAAAAAACTAACAAGTTATTTAAAAATATGATCACATTTTTCTCGCGACCAAAACGACATAAGCGCCGTGAATTTCTTGGCGGTTACGCGTTTTGTTCAACGTATTGTAAGGACACCGTTACTCCTATAGATTGACAGCGCAGAAGTGACACAGCTTTTGTACATACAAAACTTCATTTGATTGGATGCATACTAAATTTGAATATGTTACGTGGATATAAGAATAGTAAGTTAGAAAAATAATTTTAACAAAAAAATTGAAACCTCCTTCAAATTACCTTATGGTTATCTCCACTAAAAAGCAACAAATAAAATAACATTTCAGATGGAACATGAAAAAAAATATTGCCAATATCCTCAATTAAGTAGATAGGTAGTGTATTAAGTATATATTTAGGAATTTTGTACTTCCTTTTGGAGTCGGTGCCAGCCAAAAATTGTAGACAACGAAACTACGAGTATTAATTATTTATCGAATGAAACCTACCCGGACTTTCTTGGTAGCCGCTCCTGTCGTTGTCCCTGCGTTTGGTCCGGTGCGGCATTGCATCCCGCGCAGTACAACAAAACATTTATATCATTAACTATCAAAGAATTTTATTGATAGTCATATAGAAATATGTACTGACTTAACTACGACGACTTAAAACAGTTGCCCACGACTAATCGACGATTTTTTGGCTGGCACCGACTCCAAAAGGAAGTACAAAATTCTAAATATTTACTTAATACACTACCTACATCTACTTAATTGAGGATATTGGCAATATTTTTTTTCATGTTCCATCTGAGTATTAATAAGCAAGAAATAGTTAGAATCCCTTCTGTTCGGAGATTGAGAGACCATGCGAAAAGCGGTTTTCAAGCTGGCTGGACACGATTGCGTTCGATTATCTCGGGTTCTCTAGCGTCACATAAACTGAAATAAGCGTGATTAGCCGTCACCTAAAATTGTGTATTGACCTACTTAAACGTGGCTCATTTGGAAGAATTGTCCAGCCAGCCTGAGTCACATCATAATTTGAAGTAGGTTTCTACTTTTTTGTTAAAATTATTTTTATTTTATGATTTTCAGTGTTTCATTCAATATATTTTATGTAAGTAATTAATCCTAACCTTGACACATTTCCTATTATTTTTCTTTATCCAAAGCCAGGTTTTGTTATTTAACAGTTTCAGTACAAAGATATTTGTGGTATTTGCTTAGTTTAGACTGCGTCTTTCGTGCTTTGCAAGCGCGTTTAGTTGTTTATAATGATGGTTTCGAAAATATCATTAGTTAAACTGGGTAAGAGGCTACGAAGTAAGAGGTCATTTAGTAGTCCAGCTGGCCACTAAACTGACAATGCTAAGAGGGAAGAATAGCATCGCGATCCTAACGAAATAGGTATTTAGGAAAACATTTGCTATCGCTCGTGCGCTCATGCCCCCGGGAGAGAAAGAGCGAGAGCGTTGCAGCTCGCGACTGACAATAAGTACTTTTCTTGATGAAATTCCCATTTCGGGAGAAAACGGTTTCCAATAACTAAACAACAAATAAATAAGTGTAACTGGGTTTTTCTGCTTAGATTTGATTTTAAATGCGTTGCAATTTATTTAACCGACTTCAAAAAAAGGAGGTTCTCAATTCGGTTGTATTTTTATTTTATGTATGTTATTAGATATCACCGTCAATTGTAAAGTAATCCGATATTGATTATTCTTTTTTCATTCGATAAGATTTACTTTCAAGTTGGTCCCATATCAATTTTGTCAAGATCTGATGGTGGAACATGAGGTAATAATAAAAATTGGAAATTCCTCAACGGAATGTAACATTCGCTTCGTTATTCGTCTATTCTTTTTAGTCATATCTCAGTCAGTTTTTTACCGATTATAATTATTCTTTTTTCATTCGATAAAAATATGTGCCTTAGGGATAAATCCATATAAATTTTGTCAAAATCTGATGATGGAACAAGAGATAAAAGCGGAAACTCCTCAACCAGTGATAGCAACATGCATCGCGATACCGTTTGTGGTGGAATGTTGCTAGGCAAGGAAATAAATTTGTTTTGTCAGTTTCAGTAAAATCTATTAATAATATTCGCATTTATTATTTTGTATACATTGTTGCTAAGTAATATTAGGTCCTTACATATGAAATTGGCGTTTTGTATGGGAGGAACAAAAAGTCGAAAAATTTTTATATAGTATATTTATTTAATCAAAGTATGAGCCATTGTAATCTATGCACTTTTGCCATCTCATAGGTAGTTCATTGATCCCTTTACTAAAAAAACCATTCGGACGGGAATCAATAAAATCTTTGAAGGCGATTTGGACTGCCCCATCTGAGTTGAATTTTTTCCCTTGCAAGAAGTTATCCAAATTTCGAAAAAAATGGTAATCTGTTGGAGCAAGGTCCGGGGAGTACGGTGGATGCCTTAGACATTCCAATTGAAGCTCTTCTAATTTGCTAGCCGTCTGTTGTGCAGTGTGTGGTCTAGCGTTGTCGTGAAGCAGCAGTGGCGTAGAGCGATTGACCAGCCTCGGTTGTTTACCAGCTAGCTTTTCCATCATGGTTTGCAATTGCTGACAATAGTCATCTGCCGTAATCGTCTGGCCAGATTTGAGAAAACTGTAATGAACGACACCGGCGCTAGTCCACCAAACGCTTACAAGTAACTTTTTATTGGTCAATTTTCGCTTGGAGCAGGCTTTGGCTGGCTTGCCAGGGTCCAGCCATTGCGATGAGCGCTTCCGATTATCGTAGAGAATCCACTTTTCATCACAGGTAATGATTCGATTTAAAATCCCTTCGTTATTGTGCCGGTCAAGTAATGTAACGCAGCAGTTGACGCGCGTTTGCCGGTTTGCTTCACTCAATTCGTGAGGAACCCACCTTTCAAGTTTTTTAATCTTCCCAATTTGCTTCAAGTGGATTAAAACATTTTTATCACTAACACCGAAGCCTGCAGCTAACTCGGACGTGGTTTGCGATGGATCCGCTTCCACAATAGCCTTCAATGCTTCATTATCAACTTGGGTCTCCGGCCGTCCACGGGGCTTGTTTTGCAGGTCGAAATTTTCAGAACGAAAACGTTGGAACCAAAAACGCACTGTGTTTTCTTTTGCGACACAACCGCCATACACATCATTAACCCTTCGAGCCGTTTCCGCAGCACTGGTGCCACGGTGGAACTCGTACTCGTAAATAACGCGATATTTCAAATTTTCCATTTTGTAAATCGAGCGATGCAAACAGAAAAAAGATAAGTAAAAAAACAAATGAATGACGGTTTACGAAACACAACTACATGTGGAAATAGCTGTATAAATTTGAATTTCGAATTCCTAACCAAATAGGAGAAATTTGTGATCAAAGTGGCCAGTACGACAAAACGCCAATTTCATATGTAAGGACCTAATATATTTTCAACTTCTGTTTATCTATCTAAATGTTATGTATAATATTTCCTCTTTTACCTACTGTTTATTTCCCTATAATAATCCCTTCTGAAACCTATCCAAATTCCGATCCTAATTTAATATTTTATGATACATTATACGTTTCCTCCTTTTTAACAAAATGACTGTGGCGATGTGATAACAGCACCATGCCAATAAAAATAAAAAAAAAATCTAAGCAGAAAAATCCCATTTCTCTGTGAGAAAAACAGTTCCACTTATTTGGTCCGAGTCCGACCCAGGGATTGAACCCATGACCTCCACGTTACTGTTACAGTAAAGTGCGATCCAACTATGACCCACTCACTGCGCCAGTCATAATTATTATTAATTCACCAACCATTAGTGACTATGCGTCCTATCTGTATTGTTCACATTTCATAATCTATGATTTTCAAATAAAATGTCGACATGTCGTAGAAAATAATTTCAAAATTAGTTTTGATTGGTTATTAATAATTGTGTTTACTTTTCGATGATAAGTCACACTACTATCTTTTTTCTTTGCAGTGGATGGATTTTTACACGTCTTTAAAATGCAAGCCGGCATTTTTAGATTATTGTTAGTCACAATTTCGGCAGCGGCACGCGGGTAGTCGCTATTAGGCGAGTGCTAAGGGCAAGTGACTAAACGAGTTGTTAAATTTGTTTAAAGCGCCACCTAGTAATCTAAAGAGTAACTAACTAATATATGGCGCCATCTCTCACAAACAGGTAGAAAACCAATTGTCACTTAGCTTCCATTTTGATATCTCTAGTTGGCGCCACCTGTATCCGTTTCCTATTGACATTTATATAAAAGCATTAGCAGCTAGGGTCTCGCTCTCTTTTTCCACAAGATTCCGACTCGATCCGTGCTCTGCTCACCCCGCAATAAAGAAGACACGTTGGAAGCCAATCGTTTAATTTTACACGAGTTGTTGCCAATTGGCAACAACGCACGGCGGAGAAAAAGCTAGTTCGTTGTGTCGGTTCCATACGCTAGTGCTAGTAATAATAGTTCAATGAGGCTGAGTCAGATTTTCTTCGTACCTAGCCCAAGCTAAATAATAAACAATAGACATTATATGAGCACAACATCCTAATGGGGGACGACCGTTGTTTATGCAGCTGCAAAAATATTCAGTTATTATGTCGCGGTTATACAAAACGTAAGAACAGTACAGTTTTGAATGGACGTGCCTCGAATGGATTCTAACACCTGATCAGCGTTTGTTCTTCCTCACTTTCATTAAATCTAATTCCTTAAATACAATACAATCATCGTCATCTCAACCGGAAGACGTTCACTGCTAGAGGAAAGCCTCCCCCCAAAGATTTCCACGACGACCGGTCCTGCTCACATCCAGCGGCTTCCATCCAATACAATACCATTGATGAAAACTTTAAAACTATTTTTAATTACTAGGTGATATTATAATTTTTCCAAATGTACGCACGGCAGAAAGTCCTTGCGTTCCGTGACGCGCTGAAATCGATTTTAGCGCACTCAGAGCGCGTACCGAATTACTGTCAACAGGCGAAAGCCATACAATCTGGTCGCTGACAGTTTGATTCGAAAGTGATTTAAGCGCGTATCGGAACGCGGCTAAGTGGTAACAAAACCAGTTTAAGCTGAACCAGCACACGAGGACCATCGGGTTGAAGGGCTCGACATTAAAGAGTTCAGAATCTTCACCGATGGATCCAAAACTGAGGCAGGCACAGGTTCAGGAACCTTCTCGGAGGTCAAGCTAGCCCTTCCACTGGGTGGCCATAATACAGTTTTTCAAGCTGAATATATGGGCATCATCACGGCCGCTAATGTTATAGCATCGGCCATCGAGAATGGTAAGAAACTCCTCCATTCGAATCCTCTCAGACAGTATGGCCGTCTTAGAAGCCCTAAAAAGCAACACCATAAACTCGGGGCTAATCTACGAGTGTCACAAACGACTAATGGAGGTATGTCAACACAGCCGCGTAACCCTTCAATGGATAAAAGGACATAGCGGGTCTAGAGGTAACGATGCAGCGGATGAGTTGGCTCGTAGAGGTTCTAGCTTAACAGCATATGGACCCGAGCCTATCATCCCTCTTCCCTTCAGGATGGTACGTACACTACCTAGAGAACTAAGAACAAACATGCCATTCTTTAGACGAAGAACCATGAAGAGTGTAGACAGGCGAAGCTGGCCTTGCCGTCCCCCAGTGCCAGGCTCGCTAAGACTTTGATTCGGCTAAGTAAACCACGCTTGCGATTGGTGACTGCAGCATTAACTGGTCATGGTTCTTTTAACAAACATCTATATATCTTAGGTGTTACTGACAGCCCCCTTTGCAGAGCCTGCTTGGAGGCAGAAGAAACAGCTGCTCACGTCCTCATGGAGTGCACGGGAGTGGCGGACTACAGGGCTAAACACCTCGGTCAAGCGAGAGACCTTCCAGGGATAACCGGTAACGTAAAGGGTCTGCTGGGTTTCCTGGAGGAGTTGGGCTGGCTCGAATGACACTGCATTCCCACCCACATGCAAAATAAGCGCATTAGACGTCGAGTTGCGGAAGCCAGCCCGTTTGACAATTGACAAAGCTGAACCAGCTCTACTTTACAAACGCCCGAAACCAGAGACCTGCTCAAGGTCAAAGTGTTACCACCGACGTGCGGTTGACTGTACATCAATATTATTCATAGTGTAATAATTAGCGTCGTTAGTACATAACACAATCGACAATATTATTTTCTTGGCGCCACAGCTGTGAAAACCCCAAGTTAAAAAGTGAATTTTTTGCACACTTTGATAGCCCATAGCTCCGATATCCCAGTGATTAGGATGTTGCAACTTGGGTACATTTATTTAGATAGTTCTAGGGAATTTTCGGGCATACATACAGTTTGAACGTATCGATTGCGCTTCGATTTTGGGTTTTAGGTCCATACATTTTGGACCATGTCCTTTACAGTGATTTTGGATTTATAAAATAAAAATTAAGTAGTTAAATACCCTATTCTAAACAAACAGGTTTTGCAATCCCAAAAATAGCTTTGGTCAGTTACACTTGTAACATTCTAAAGTATGGAATGTATTGTGATTGTGTGATTCATAAATTTTTTAATGAGCTATCCATAGTTTTATGTAATTAATAAATTTTATGGTACTCTTGGCTTGACCGGTTTATTGTTCTCAATTTCCATTTATCACCTCATTTCTAAAGTTTGTAATTTCCCAATAAAATTTATTTTGTTGCAGGTCTTATTATTTGTCAAAGATAACTCCTATTATTCAGCAGGCTTTACAGGAGGATTCTTTTTTGGCATTGCATCTTCGTGAATTACCGAATTGTCTTACAGAGTTTAAGTGAGTTTGTTTTCAATTTTACAATCAAACCGGTCAAGTTTAGAAGTTGATTAAATAGGCATACCTATACATACTAACCAAAGATAACTTTACTTACATCTGTGAATCCTGAAAATGATTTGAGAACGGACATCTCAAAAAATCAATAAAAAGTTAGCAACCTTAGGCAACTAATTGATTGTGCAGTTTTTTAACCACAAGAGTGGTGATTAGCAATTAATAATGAAATATGTTCAACAAATATTTGTTTGCTGCTGCCTCAGTTGCCGCGCTTCTTCGTACCGCGCCCCATGTACCGGGTGGGGCTGCAGTGTGGGGAAGCATGGTCCCAAAAGTAAAGTATGAAATCCAAGGATAAATCGTAATCGACGCGTCTATAAGGTCTAAAATCGATGTTGGCCAGCTCTAGATGCCCAGGAGGTCCTACCCTTTTTTTTAGATTTGACTCAAAACTGACGAAAATGGTGGACGAACTTAAATTAAGGTTTAGATTAGAGCGTAACTTTCCGAATTAGCCCCATTATTGCATATAATAAGATAAACTAGTGACTGTGAGCTGTAGACCTTGCGAGTCGCGAGTGTATTTTTTTTTTAAATGGCTGATTTACAATTTTTTTACGTTTTTAACCCTCATCTGCGTAATTTATTAAAATTTAAAAAAACTGACTGGACAATAAAATTCTATTAAAATTATCAAAACTGCTTACAAAATTTCGCGAGAATCAGTTGAGAAACGCGACCTGTAGATGAGAACAATGGGATGGACATAATAAGCAATTTTTTCTAAGCTGAAATTTCGCGCTCGTTCGGTCAATATGACTAAATAGTAAAAACAAAAACCTAACAGGTATTATGAACAAACTGAGCATAAGGCTGACCGCACACGCGCGATTTCTTTATAAGGTTTCCGGATCAGGAATTCAGATTCGGAATTCCGCGTGACTGGGCAAACATCCGTTTTTTCGAATTTTACTCACAAACATGTAAATCACAACACAACCGTTTCAGCATATTTTAAATATATTCTTAATAGAATATACGGTTAACGGTTATTTATAAGTTAATACTTATAAATGCACTTTCCAATTTTTAAGGATATTTAAATACGGAGCCAATGCTTTACGTGAAGATGGCGCCCTCTGAGATAAATAAATCATTTGAGTTTTTTGTATGTAAGCGGAGCATTCAGGTTTCCGAATCTGAATTCCTGATCAGGAAACCGAGCGTGTGCGGCCAGCCTTACACACAAACAAATATATCACGTGCCCGGGTGAATTTCGCCTAAAATTTTTATTTGTGAAAATACGTTAGAATCCGAGACAAACAAGATTAAAATATTAGCTATTATTTTTGAAGTACGTGTATTGTTTTTAGCCCACAAAATGAAGCGTTGATCTGAAGATATTAATTTCTAAATATTAAGAGGTAAGATGGTAATAGTCCAGAAATGTAGCAAGCTGAAGTGGTAGTGGGCTGGCCACGTCTGTCGCAGAACCGATGAACGTTGCAGCAGACGGGTTCTCGAATGGAGACCGCGTCTCGGGAAACGTAGTGTGGGACGCCTTCTGCCAGGTGGACTGATGACCTAAGGAAGGTCGCTGGTGGTGGCTGGATGAGGAAAGCGGGTGATCGTGCGCTTTGGCGTACCGTTGGGGGGCCTACGTCCAGCAGTGGACTGCAATAGGCTGATTGAAGATAAAATATCGACCTAAGTCCAAACATTTTGACGGCAAAATATGTGCTTCCCGTGTGCCATTTAAGGCTCTGCTCACCCCTTTAGGGATATGTACGTGACATGTAACTATGTATGTAAGATATCGTTTGAGATGCAGAAAGAGCAATAATCACGTGCAAAAATTGTACTATAGGTATTTAATCTCAGAGAGAATAAATTAGGATTTTTATCCATACTGGGTCTTTAACATGGATTATCTCGTAAACGTTGCGCTGTAGGACATATTTAAGTCATGTAACATTTTGTTCGTCTTTAGATCCTATATCGATATGTATTATACAGGTTTTAACGTGCGTCGATTTTTCAATAAAAGTCCTAAATTCACGCAAAATTGTGTTTATCACTATGCTAAAATGTTTAAACCACAAGAAAAAACCAGCTGCCAGTGAAGAAGGATAACAATCAAAAAGTTTTAAACCCAGTAGAGCGGTTCGCAACGCTACAGTTGACAACGAGGTAAACCGACAAGGGCTTCCAATTTTAGCGAATTGGCTACGCAATGAATATCAAATACTAGTAAATTGTTGCTCCCTAAAACGGGCCCCGCTCTTATTTGATTTTCACGAAATCTGATTTCAAGTTCCTCAATTGTTTGGAATTTACTAAATTCTAAGCACATTTTCAAAGTTTTAACGAAGTGGCCTTACACCACACGCACATAAATTATACATCGTTGCTTTGGTACGCGGCTTTGCCCACTTTAAAGAAAACAACCCCTTCATTCAGCTTTTTTTTTGTTACGTGAAAGCAACTATACCGTTTTTTTTTTTCAGGTGGAGAGATTTGTTGACCGTAAACTAGATAAAGCTGAAGATTTATTAAAGAAGAAAGAAGTAAAAGCTAAACGTTGGTACAATAATTTCACTAGTGATGATCACTACCAAGCCACTGAAACACATGTGTTCTTGGCATCATTTGTTGCAGGACTGGCGGTTGGCTTGCTCTGTGGCAAATAGATCACATTGTGAGCAGTGAAAATAATTAATTACCAGTATTTTTTGTATAAAATTCTTAATAGATTTAGTGAATACTTCTTTTGCTTTGGTTTCATCTCATATTTTGTAGCTATGTTTGTTTTATTATTATGTAGATAAGGATTAATATTATTTAGATTAGTATTGTATATTTATGTGTGTAGAGTCGGAATTGAAAGACTAAAGCTATGACTGTTTCAAATTATTGATAGATTGGAAACGATTGATAGATTATTCCTAATCATTATTGTGTTATATAAATATTATTATAATATTCTTTTACCTAAAACCATAGTTTTTTTTATTAGCCTATAACTAAATTAAAAGAAAAAGACACTTTAAGGTTCAGTTATTGTATTATAGTATTCAAATAATTGTTTTGAAGATAAACTTTCTAAATAAGCTTTATATTTATTAATGTAATCTTTTTTTAAAGAAAGAACAGCTTGCCTGTATCGCTGCTTATTTTTAGATGAAAGTGTATTCCATGTTTCTTCATTCTGATTATCCATTGATTTGATAATTTTAAATAGTTCTTTAGCAGATCTGAAAGCAAAATTTTATGCTTCTAAATTATTTAAAATTTATTTTTTAGTTTTAGGGTTTAATATCAATATTGTAAAGAAAAAACTGGCAATAATAACTAAGAAACAAAGAATTAAAAAACAACACCTACTTAATGCTTTTTTTTAATAATCTTTAATTAGTTAAGCCCTGCGTTCCGAGACGCGCTGAAATCGATTTTAGCGCACTCAAAGCGCGTACCGAATTACTGTCAGCAGGCGAAACCCATACAATCTGATCGCTGACGGCGCTGACAGTTGATTCGAAAGTGATTTAAGCACGTATCGGAACGCGACCAAGAAGTAGTCTGTAAAGACCAACACAGAGCCGTGCCGGGGCCGGGAAGCGGGACGGTGCTATGGCGCGACATAGCGCCCCGGACCGCGCCGCTCCCGCTCTGTGTGACTTGGGCTTAAGTCCACATGATGTCAACCTACTACTATCAGGCAGTAGGTAGTTAATATCCTAATACTTACTTTGCACTTGGTGGTATGGGCTCTGGTAAGGGAGTTAAATTACATTTCTCTGATATATTGTCATCTTGTTCAGTTTCCATAAATGTTTCAATCCTAAGTAAAAAACAAACTCACTATTTCAAATAATATTTAAAAAGATTTGCATGCTGTTGAGAAGATTTGCATAATGCCAGAAACGCGTAACGCCAGAAATATAAAATTTATAAAATATCTAGATAATAATAATAAGGCCGGGTTACCACCGTCCTAGCATTTTTCGACTTTTAATGACATTTTACAACTAATAACACTTTTCGTTTCGAGATAATGAAAATGAACAAGAAAATCGTAAAAATACTTAGGTTTGACTTGAATGTGCCAATAAGGTCGAAATTTGTTTGAATCACTTTTTGAACGCGGGAATAATAATTTAATTAATTAAAAATCTTTTTAAAGCCGTGGAGTGGAGTATCCTTGTTCAGACAAATCCAACGGGCCCAAACACGACTAGGTTGTGGTGTGTATTTAAGGAGTTCCTTTTAGTGTGTATTTAAGATCTTTAATCATACGTGATGTCTAGGGTCTCGCCGAAAGGTGGCCATAGGAATTCCTTAAATACACACCACAACCTAGTCGTGTTTGGGCTCGTTGGATTTGTCTTAACAAGATCTTTAGTCATACGTGATGTCCAGGGTCTCATGATGGAGCCGGAAGGTGTATGGACATCTTGTTAAGACTGCGATTTATGGCAATATGCGATATGGCAACTGGCATTATGTTATGTTATTATACCATACCACCCTTATATACCTTAATACTAATAATATTAACAATATTGCAATTATAAGAATGTATCCAATCATTTGCTAAATACCATCAATAACATTCTAGTCAATGTTCTACAATTTCTTTCTGCTATTTAAAATTGTAAAATTGTATAGGTATTATCTTTCGATAATATACCTACCTATACCAACCACGGAGACAAATACAAAGAGGAGCTGCCCTAAGAAGTTTTCTATATGATAGCGGGGGTCGCCATTGGGACCCCTCCCGGGAAATGAAGTGCGGGAGATGAAGTTCTGCTAACCATCTAGCGGTCAATAGCAAAACTAGCTTTGCAGCTAGACACTAATGAACCGTACTTAATTTTGCTATTACACACAAGATGGTTCTATTCGTTAGTTCGTTACGCTGTATAATGTTGCCACAAGTGAAAAAACAAAATTCGGACCATTTTTTTTTAATTGATCTCTCTTCTTTTTTGTATTATGTAGTCGTTTTTATTGTAGGATTACCTTATATGAGCAATTGTGATATACAGGATGGCCCATTTAGATGGGTCAGTATGGGTAACTCTGAAACTATATCTGATAAGAAGATCTCTTAATTATCATGTAAATTTAAGTGTGCAATAAAGAATATATATAAAAAGATCTGTTCAATTTTGACACGGGATTTCACGTAAGTCCTTTATCATCATCACTTACTTACTACCAAGTATAAGGAAACATCCTTGCCCAAAATGTGATTTTGTTGTCTCAATTATAAATATTGAGTAGGTTCATCAATATTATCTGAATTATTTAATTGTATGCTACAAAAATAAATATTTTATACAAATATTTTTTTTTAGATTCCATATCTGGCCACCCAGCTTACTATATAAAAAACATGAATGAATGAAACAGGTCATATAACTTTCTACAGTCAAGAAGTTATTCTACTTGGCGATAGATGGCGTTGCTATCGCCGAACTTTCTCGAAGGAATAAATTACGAGCATTAAAAATTGCATTAAAAAAATACATACGAGTGGAATTGTCTTTTTTTCGTTAGAAATAGTTGTATTACTCGTACTGTTGCACGATACAACACAGCTCATATTTTTTGCGTTACTAATTTCAATTAAAATGGTTGTAATCAAACCAATTCATATTCGTGTCGTATCCATAAAATCCAAAGTAACACTGACAGAAGCGACGCCTGGTGATTAATAGCTAGTAGTAAGAGTACTTAGTCCGCTATGAGACGGGCCTAAGTTGCTTGTGGCACCTCCTCTTTGTATTTGTCTCCGTGATACCAACACAGTCATGCAAATCGTTGAGAACAGTCTAGGATTTCCAAGTAAGTATAAATGGTCTAGCAGGCTAAGCAGACAAAAGTGACCCCTATGAGGGATCTGGTTATCCTTTTATGTGCGGTATTTTTATGACAGCTCCGTAACCCAGGTGGTAGTGTATCTGCCTCCGACGACGCACAGAGTCGCGGGTTCGAATCCCGCCCAGGGCAAATATTCGTGTGAAGCACTAGTGTTTGCCTTGTGTCTGGTTGTTGTTTATCTATATAAGTATGTATTTATATATTGTATATCACCTGTCTGGTACCCGATCATCTGATCATTAATAAATTATGTGGGGATATTATCCCCACATATTTATTTATTTATAGCTATTGCATGTTACTTTGCTTGCATTACTTTGATAATTGCGTATAATTTACATAAATAAAAAAACATGTTGCAGATGTTTGTTTAGGTAATCAACGTGATTGATAGACAACTTTGATCTAAAGGTCTCGTTTCGTTACCGGACCATAATAAAATTTACGGCCAAGTGCAAGTCCGACTCCGCACTGAGGGTTACGTACCTTACTTAGTTTTCTTTGTAAACAGGTTAATTTCACCGATTTCTAGTTTTATTTAACAAGTGGCGGCATCTCTTTATAGCTTTGCACTTAAAAGAGTCGAATTTACAATAAAAATACAGACCTACCACAGAATCTGTAAAATGGCCAATATTCTATGGCGATTAATATGGAAATATCATATTTTAGAACTGTCGTGATTGGTTGAAATTTAAATATCTTCATGATCCTCGATCTCTTGAGAAACTAGAAAAATTAAGAAGTCTTTTGAATTCCGAAATATGGTCATGTATACTTATTTACTCAAAACTTTTTCTTTTTGAAAATAATGCCACAAAATAAGTCAAATAAAAAAAACTAAAACCCGTCTACGGAAAAAACAAGCTATAAATTATTTATTTAATATATTTTGTTTCATGCCTTTTAGAGCTTGTTTTTTCCGTAGACGGGTTTTAGTTTTTTTTATTTGACTTATTTTGTGGCATTATTTTCAAAAAGAAAAAGTTTTGAGTAAATAAGTATACATGACCATATTTCGGAATTTATTTATTTATTAAATAAACTAATAATTACAAAGACTTCTTAAGGAATTCAAAAGACTTCTTAATCTTTCTAGTTTCTCAAGAGACCGAGGATCATGAAGATATTTAAATTCTAAAATATGATATTTCCATATTAATCGCCATAGAATATTGGCCATTTCACAGATTCTGTGGTAGGTCTGTATTTTTTTTTTATTAATAAATTAATATTTATTAATTATTCAGTTATTTATTTAATATCTAATAAGTGAACGACTTATATGTTTCAATTTAACGCATAGATATTAGTGATGTTCCGAGGATAGCCTAGGCGGAATTCGAACCCGTGACCCTGTGCGTCGGAGGCAGATACACTACCACCTGGGCTATGGAGCCGTCAAATAAATAAAAAATACTTTTTCTTATTTTAATGTCCTCTAGAGGGCGCCATATTAAATTTAGTATGACGTCACGTAGAAGCCTATATATAACCAGCGGACAATCAAGACGCTTCTAACGATACCTCATTTGTTCAATTATGATAGATAGCTTAGGAGATATGTGGGAACAGACAAACATACATAGCGGCTAATATCATAACTCTCCTTTTTGCTTCGCCGTAGTCGGGTAATAAAAGGATAACCAGATCCCTCATGGGGGCCACTCTTGTTTGCTTAGCCTGCTAGACCCTAAATGAATTTTGAAATTTACCAACTGTTTTTATTCATATCTGTCACCATTTCATTCACATTCTCAACTAACAATATCTGATCTTCATTTTTATTTTGGATTGGATTTTGAGAACTCTTTGAAGTCAAAACATCAGCCACATTTATTTCAACATCTTGGTCACTAAGTTGGTGGCAGTTGGAAACTCTGTAAAAGTGCACAAAATATTTGGTACATTACTTATAACGAAAGTAGGTATTTATTTACATTTGTAGGTATAGAGGCTTCGGAGTTCGGGGCACCCCAACATTAGTTTAGAAGGGCCACACCCTTCGGGGTTAGGTCATCTTGTGACCACCCATGCCTGCTTGCAGGCATGCCAAGAGCTTGTCACCTAGTATGGGTTTGGGGGGGCCCCCTTTAGCCTCCCACTCTGAAATGTATGTCTAATGTCCCATAATCTGGTATAATTAATAAAAAATAAAAAATTACTATAAGACCAGACATAACCTGAAGCTAAGTGACTCCTAGATTGTCCTTCACCCCTCCCCGAAAATGCAATATCGTGGGCTAATAAAGTACAGTTTTACCCAAATGTGTGTACACCTTCCCTCACTTAACGCCCGTACTACAAGGTGTCCAAAAAGGGTATTTGCACTTTTAAATATCAATAAATCGTCTTAATGAGGGTAGATAACAAAAAAATATATAATGTCATACGTGGAATTTATTGGAAATGTAGTTGCAATGGATTCGTATACCGGAGCTCTGCGTGCATTTTGTGTACGAGTTTATTATCAAAACAATTATTTGATAATAACAACTCGCCGCTTATATCGCGCGCAATTCAATTTATCTCCCAGTGCGAATATCATTAGAAAATGGATTAAGACATTTGAGGCTACAGGGTCAACTTTAAAAAACTTTGATTGCGGACGGCCGAGAGAAATAAGGCTACCTGCAGTTATTCAAGAAGTTCATGAGTCGGTAAGGCAAGATCCCTCACTATCACTGCGAAAGCGAAGTCAATCCGTAAACATTGCAAAATCAACATTGCACTTGATTTTAAAGAAGGATTTGCATCTACGTGCTTACAAGATTCAATTAGTGCAAGAATTAAAACCCACAGATTATGAACAGCGACTAAATTTTGTTCAGGAGATGTTTGTGCGCTTTACCAACTTCAACAATGTCTTGTTTAGCGATGAAGCAAATTTCCACTTAAATGGCCATGTCAATAAACAAAACTGTCGCTATTGGTGTGATAAAAATCCTCGTTATAAGCATATGCGTCCACTTCACAGCCCTAAGGTGGTAGTGTGGGCAGCAATGTCCGCCAAGGGCATAATCGGCCCCTATTTCTTTGAGGATGGTAGGGGACATGCACATACAGTTAACGCGGACAGATATTGTAACATGATTAAAAGTTTTTTGGCACCATCTTTACAGGAATTTAGAGGTTACAATTCGGCAACATTTTTTCAGCAGGACGGTGCCAAATGTCACACGAGTAGAAGGTCTATTGAAGCATTGAATGAGTTATTCCCAGAAAGAGTTATCTCAATAAACGGGAACCTTAAATGGCCCCTTAGGAGCCCGGACTTAAGTCCACTTGATAATTTTTTATGGGGTTACCTAAAGAGTAGGCTTACATAAATAAGCCGTCAACTCTTAGCCAATTGAAAAACAATATTGCAAGTGAAATAACAATAATCACTAACGTTTTGTGTGAATGTGTCTTAGGCAATTTACGAGCACGACTTGAAGAGTGTCAAAATCGTAATGGACGTCATTTGGACAACATTATTTTTTCGTCGTAAACTTTCCATTGTATGTACTTTTTGCAAATAGTAATAAAATTATGAAATGATATATCTTTCATTTATGATTTTCGTATATAAACTGCCAACACCCTTTTTGGACACCCAGTACATCATCTTTCAATCAAGATGTTTTCCAATCATAGTAAAAATTTCAACAATAATAAATATTATGGGATACTAACGTTTTTCTTGGTTTCTTTTTTAGATAGGGCTTTACATTTCTTAAATAATCAGCAAATCTGTGCTTTAACTTCACTCGACATTCATTCAGTTTGTTTGTAAACTGTTGTTTTTCCTCTTCATCTAGTGAGAGCCAGGACTTAGTTGCTTCAATCAAGTTGTTATGATACTTAAAAAAATAGACAATCTATTAACACAGGAAGGTTTAATGAGCATGTGGTGAAAGTAGAGGGAAATGTTAATTTATTTCATATCATATTAATTACTATTATCAAGAACTTCGATCACAGAGATCGAAGATCAAGAACTTTAGGTATTGCAAGTTTCTAACCTTACTGTGTGTGTCACCTTTTCTTTTGCAGTACAATTTTACATACAAAGACAACGCTGTCTTTGGCAATTTTTCCGGCATCAAATGTTGACTGACGGGAAATTCTGTCTGGAACAAACAAACAAAGATTCAAATAATAATCAGCGTTGCTAGAATGTCAGGTACCTACCTACTTTTGTAACATTTTATGTTACTTTTGACCCTCTCATGTTACCTCCATTATTACAAACGCTAGTTTATTCCATTCTCTTTGCATATTACATGACTCAAAATGTAACTTTTAAGTTACTTTCAGAACTTAATAAAAACTGTTTAAATATTTTCAACTGCAAACTAAAAATTCTCATGAGACGGACGCACGGCCTATAATCTTCATAGAGAATTTACTGGCAATAGCGATGACTGACATTTCCGAAGTCATATGACATTTCTCATGCCGCCATATTGAAAAAAAGGTATTTTTTTTTACGGCTTCTGCATTTAGCAATTTAGCCAGTGTCGAGTAATCATCTTATCACGGGTAATATAAGAAAAAGAAAAAAAAATATTAAAAAATATATGTTATGTGTTCTCCGAAACACACATCGTTGATTGAAGAAGCTGTCTTAAGATTTCGCCCTTATTAATACAAATAAACGGAATAACTCACCAATAATGTTTCTCCCTTTTCATACTTCTCTCTCTTTCACTTGCAGTAGCGCGCGCCCGGAACTTGTAGTTTAATCGCGCGGACATCTGTCACTCATAGCGTCTTAGATTTTGCCGCCATCGCCAGTGAAAATTTTCTTCGTGATATTTTCTTTATAATTTCTATAAAAATTTCAGTTATTTCAGTGTGATTGTGACCAAAAGTGTTTATTGTACGTGTGGCTTGCTGGTACAAAGGTTTTGTACCATGAACGAGCATAATTATGTGAGGAATTCCTCGTCTGAGGATAAACGTTCCACCAATGCCGGTGCTTCGGATGGAGACCGGTCTGTGGAACGAGAGGCCTTATCTTCTCGAGGCGAAGAGGGCGACGAAGAGTGCACCTCATCCTCGGAGGAAGAGGGCATTGCTTCTCCACCGCCGAATAAGCGGTCAAGGCGTCAAAATCGTTCGTCAAATACACGTATCGATAGCCTGGAAAAACAAGTAAGTTTACTGTCTGGTTACATGTCTCAGTTACCTCAAAAAATAAACCTGAAAAGAGAAATAAAAGTGGATATAAGAAGAATCATTCCTTTCGTCAAAAATACGGCCGTGACCATGATAGAAAGCCAAGTGCAGAGCAAAAATGACAAAATGCAAGATCAGATGTTCCAGGGGGATTGCTTAGTAAACTATGTAAAGACATGGGAGGAACTGGGAGCAAATTCTTTTATACTCAGAGTAATATCAGGAAGTTACATACCCTTCAGGAACAAGCCTCCCATGAGATACCCCACATCTGTAATCACCAAACAGTTCTCAACGACAATATCCCCACAAATGACAGATATAATACAAAAATTAAAAGAACAGAAAGTGCTAGAAAAACCAGCCATTATAGACCCGGGGTTCCACTCAAGGATGTTCATTGTAAAGAAGGCAGATGGCAGTCCGAGACCGATTTTCGACCTAAGAGGATTGAAATTTCATGTAAAAGTAAAACACTTTCAGTTGATATCTCAGATGATGTAACAGAATTTCTACAAGAGAAGAATTGGCTTGTGAAAATAGACCTGCACCAAGCCTACTTCCACATTCCCATTTCAAAGCCCCACAGACGGTTTCTGAGGATTATTTACAATCAAGAAATACTACAACTGACAGTATTGCCTTTTGGCCTGTCTTCGGCTCCCCGAACCTTAGCAGCAGTGACCAACTGGGTAGCAGAGAAATTGCGGGAACGTGGTCTCCGGATTCTTATTTACCTGGACGACTTCCTGTTGGCAAACCAGGAAAACCTGTTCTAATGTCCCACGTCTCGGAGACAGTGGACCTTCTAGTGCACCTAGGCTGTCAAGTCAACTTCCAAAAATCTGTGCTGGAACCCACTCAGGAATTAGAATACCTAGGTCTTCTTTGGAATACAACCAAAAATATCAAATCATTGCCTACAAAAAAGATGGAAAAAATAGAAAAGTTAGTCTCAAGCATTCTAAAAAAAGAACATTGCACCCTCAGGCAGACTCAATGTTTACTGGGCTCTCTGAATTTTGCCAGTCTAACAACCCCGAGGGGTCGCTTGCATTGTCGACACACACAAGTGTTTCTGAGATCCTTTCGACAAGGCAGACCCAGACAGAAAAAGAGGCTACCATCTCCCGTTGTTCAAGAACTAAGATGGTGGCAAGCAGCTGTATATCACAGTTCAGTAGCCCTTCACAAAAACCAGGTGACACACTTCCTCACCACAGATGCGGCAGACACAGGGTGGGGAGCACAGCTCAACGAGCACTACCTAACAGGTACATGGAAGCCACATCAAAAGCGGTGGCATTCAAACCTAAAAGAAATGTTCGCTGTGTATGGAGCAGTAAGCAGGCTAGAGACAAACCTACAAGGAGCACATATGCTGGTTCAATCAGACAACAAGACTCTGATAGCTTATATAAGAAACGAAGGAGGAACTCGTTCTCTAACTCTACTGAATCCAACCACCAGACTGATGGAGCTGACGGATCGCCTGAACATCACTCTAACTGCGGCGTACCTTCCGGGAAGGTACAACGGCATAGCCGACCGCCTATCCAGAGACAGACCCGTGCCGGAATGGCATCTGTTGCCCCGGGCCTCGGAGGCCTTATTCCAAAAGTGGGGCGTCCCAGACGTGGACCTTTTTGCGTCCAGAAAGTCGGCCGTGGTGCGACAGTACGTCACTTGGGACTCAAGCGATGGCTCCGCAATGTTTTGCGACGCATTCAGTCGACAGTGGCGGTTTCGACGGGCTTGGGTGTTTCCGCCGCCCAATTTGATACCACGCGTGCTCCAGCACCTGAACACAGCAGAGGGAATATACATCTTGATAGCCCCTCACATTGGACACAATGCTCATGGCTCCCAGATGTGAAGGCGAGAGCCCTCGAGGAACCAGTTCAAATTCAGAACCTATACAAAAACTTAATAGACCAGACAACAGGCCGGGTCCCTCCACAGGTGGACAAGTTGCAACTTCTAGCTTGGAAAATTGGGGGTGGGCCGATCAAGTTGCTCAGTGGACAGCAGAAGAGAAGGATCTGCTAAAAAGAAGTTGGCGATCATCTACACTGACAACTTATAGGGCACCTATTGAAAGGTGGCTGGTGTGGTGTCATTCTCAGAATATTAATCATAGGGCTCCGGATGCCAAGGATGTAGCTAGATTTCTTGCCAAATTGTTTTTAGAAGATAACTTATCCTATAGTACTATCTTGTTACATAAGTCAGCCATCTCCACTTATTGTGCTACATCAATAGAATCTATTTCAAAAAACTTTTTTGTCCATCAAATTTTAAAATCTATATCTCAATCTAAACCACGACCTAAAAAAATACCAGTATGGGACACAAAGCTGTTATTTGATTGGTTACAAAATTCACCAGAAGCTAATACACTCTTTGATATTTCAAGAAAAACAGCCTTAATTCTGCTTTTAGCCTCTGGGAGACGTTTGCATGACTTAACACTTTTAGATATCTCAGAGGACAACTTTACCCTAGAAGAAAACACGGTTACCTTGTGGCCTAGGTTCGGATCAAAGACCGATAATAGTAACCACAGACAATCCGGTTGGTTACTTAAGAAGCATCCAATTTCCAAATTATGTCCAGTAAAACATTTGAAGAACCTTATTCATATGTCACAATCTAGACGTGTTGAGGTCAGCAATTTGTCTAGTCTTTTTATATCAGTAACGGGTATAGTGAAACCTGCTACTAAAACTATAATTTCAGGTTGGATAAAATCTATCTTTAAAGAAGTTAATATTGATGCTTCCCCGGGAAGTATCAGATCAACTGTAGCATCTAAAAGCTGGCTAGAGAATAGACCACTAGACGAAATATTAAATAGAGGCAATTGGAAGAGTAGTGAAACTTTTAGGAAGTTTTATTGTCGTCAGGTAGATAGAAGATCTGATATTTCTCAGGAGGATTTATTACATGAAAATTTTTCTCATGTTTAAATTTATTAATTTTTGCCTCATTCATAAAGGATCTCTTTTTGTTTTTTATTCTTAAGTTGTTTCCAATTTATGCATGGAGTTGCATTTTATTTTATTTTGAGTTTATTTTGTTCATTCTTCACTTAGAGGATTTGAGTGTAGAACAGACCTAGTTATTATTAAGTTTTAAACTTTTCATAAATAAACAAGTTTTACTAAGTACTTGTTGATTATTGTGTTCTACATACATCACATAGCGTCAGTATACCAACTCTTTCACCAGCAGAAATCAAACAGGTCTTCAATCAACGCTGTGTGTTTCGGAGAACACATAATAGAACTGTTTTGCATTCCAACAAAACAGATATTATGTGTGTGAAGAAACACACAGCGTTGCAGCAAGGTGCTTGCTGGTTGCTGGTGCTTCGAAGACTTCTATGAGTGACAGATGTCAGCGCGATTAAACTACAAGTTCCGGGCGCGCGCTACTGCAAGTGAAAGAGAGAGAAGTATGAAAAGGGAGGAACATTGGTGAGTTATTCCGTTTATTTGTATTAATAAGGGCGAAATCTTAAGACAGCTTCTTCAATCAACGCTGTGTGTTTCTTCACACACATAATATCTGTTTTGTTGGAATGCAAAACAGTTCTATTATATTATACTAAATTAAACGGACGCGATAGATATTTCCTGAAACAAGAAGAAAAGACACTGTTATGGACAGCACAACACAAATAAATACATACTAAATACTTATAATTTAATGTTATTCATCATCATCAACGGCCCGTTACAGTCCACTGCTGGACTATGAGCCTCCTCCATTTAATGTTATTAATATTGATATATTTTGCCAAGACTTTAAAAGACTCCATCTGTCTGTCAGACTGCCGCCATACTTGTGTGTGTGCGTGCAGTGCGTGCATGTAGGCTGTGGGTCCTAACCTCAAAATCTTGCTTGTAATCGAAGTTCGAAGCCGAAGCCTTTCTCCTGTTGACTTTTGAAATACCTTACGTGAGTTTTGGTTAATTCTGTGTGAATTGGACGCTTTATCATGTATTTTAAGTATTGTGTTAAAAAATTTAATAGTTCAAGACAGGACGCTAAGTTACACAAGTTCCCAACAGATGAGAAAAGACTCGCAAAGTGGTTAGAGTGCCTGAAAGATGATACGCTTCAAAGATCGTCTCTGAAAAATCTTTTTGTCTGCTCAAAACATTTCGAAAAAAGATTCAAAGGTGCAGCGGGCTCAAAGCTCCTATGCGGCGGTCACCCATCTTTGTTTGCCAGATAAAATTTCAAGTGGAAACCCAACGGGGAGACTATCGTAAAATTTGATTCATTGTCATGGCATGGTAGGTACCTATTTTATATTTTCTTTTGAGTCAGCAGGTATGTAGATGTTGGCTGGCATGTGTAAAATTATAAACATATATATTTTTTTTTTCAATTTCATAGATGCAGCAGTCACTGTCATCGACCACACTTACTTTAAGCAGAGACATTTTGATCACACTTATTGTAAAGATGAAGCAGCTTCCACTTCAGGTCAGTTAAGCTGAGCACACTTGTATTGCTAACTGTTCTATGATTTGCATAAATTCACAATAATGAAATTTAAAATTTCAGGAAACAGACTTGTTCTTGAAGAGGAGCTTCCTCTGCCGGGAAGTAGTAGTAAAGTCGAAACAGTTTCCACTTCAGGTCAGTTAAATAGAGCTCACTTGTATTGCTAACCTGATTATTTTTATAATTATTATACATTTTTTTATATCTTACATCTGACACAACATCTGCCACTACTGACCGTGGCATAACCAGAACCCCAACTTTTCCAATGGCAAAACAATCATGCCAGAAAAAAATAATTCAAAATTTGAGTAAACTTACTCCTACATGCAGAAATATTTATAAGGAATATGAGAGAGCAAAGAAGCAAGTAGATTCACAGAGATTTTATTCTGCTGTCAACTTCTACTTTGAATAAAATGGTCTCAAATTTAAATGTAGAGGCTGGAATCAATAAACAATTCCTTGGTCTCGTCAAGAAAAAGGTAAATATTTATGTTACACAAGTTGCTTTTTTTGTTTTATATATTTCTTTGGTGGCCAAACAGGTATTCATATTTAACAGGTATAACAAGTATTCATATTTCTAGAATAACATGGAATTTCTTTCTAGGTTGACACTTGGCCGGATTCTAAAAAACATAGCTCAGTCATATTTGACAAAATGTCACTTGGCATGGGGCTCTCGTATGATGTCAAAAAAGACCACACTTTGGCTTTTGGCTTTGTACACTTGAAAGGAAAAGGAGATTCGCCGACCATGTATTAACATAAATAAATCTTTTAATAAATAGTCTTTCCTTGTTTCATTTTTGATGCTGGATGTTTTTATGACAAATTAAATATGTTCAATAACCTGTATACTAAAGATTCGAAGGTTTTGTGAGAACATATTTAAACTTGTCGGAAAAACGTCCAATTCTTACCAAAATTTCAATTTTACTTAGTAGAACCGACCGCGTAGGTATCCTGCGTGGCTGTATGCAGAGTTTCACTTCGCCAACAAGGCAAATAAAAAAAAGGAATGTCATGTGAGATCAGAAATGTCATTTCTACGGCGAGTATTTTTACCCACGACGGACGGAATGTTCGTGACTTCCCATGTGCCTAGCTCCTTCTGGCTGGAAAGCTATAAATTCCGTCAGTGACTGACAAACAATTTCTTATTTTGGTATTCAGATCAAACGTGACGCAACAGTTTAGGAATGATTGACATTTGAACATGGTACACACGAAATAACGCTTAAGATCATGGATGCTGAAAATAACAAAAACTAGCTAACGAAAGTCCAGTTTCACTACCCTATTGCTCAGTGACGCAAAAATAAATAAGATCTAACCCTCGAACAACATACAAAACAGAACAGATCTCATGAAATAAATTTTTGAACATGGCACATACAGAACCGTATGTACCAAATTTCATTTGTCCATATTTCGACAATTATTCCGTTTGGACCCAAACGAAGCAGTCTGGCAGCGTCACGTTTGATAAGTGACACTATATAACACTTGAAATCCGTTCGCGTAGCAACGTATCAAAAGAAAAATCAAAAACAAAATTTCGACCCATCACACTGTATGGCCCATGTTTAAAACTGTCACGTTACGTGAATTTCGCCTTACGAGTTTTGTAAAGACATTAATAATAAAAAGAATTTTTGTCACTGAGGATCTAGCTTCATCTGGAATCAATCAATGCAGTACTTACGATACAATTCATGATTAAAATTAGTATAGAAATGAGCTAGGGTGACCACGATGTATTTTGTTGCGGACATCGTATTGAAGTTAAAAGCGACTGTAGTGTAGCGTATCGTTGCTCATCACTTGTAGGACTTTTAAGCAAATAAAACTGCAGACAATTGATTTAACAATTTGCGATTTATTAACTAAAGTTGTGACCTTGCTAAAAACAAGAAGTTATTTTGTTAACAATACAAACAAATGTCATAAAAATATCACAGTTCAATCACAATTATGTACAATAATTATTTATCATTTTTAAAAAAACATACTTGTACCAAGTACCTATTTTAAAGTACCTATTATTTATTTTATTAAAGTACCTATTATAGAGGGGGCGGATTTGCGAGGGAGCTTAATGCTCAGATTATAAAAACTTATGACAACGATCCTGGAGGCACCCTCAGTCGAGTACGGAATTCAGGGCCTTCTTGGATAAGTTAAAGTTCTCCCGCGTCGTTTTACTTACTGTACCTACCTACATACAACCCGTTGGTAATATCTGCGCACCTGATTTATTGACGTCATGCGTCGCCGCTCTCGTTTGCACTTGTACTGGATAGGCGAAAACGGGGGAGCTGCGGGGAAGCGCGAGGGGCAAGCGAATTCCAGTGAGGTGCGCAGATAGTTTAACGGGATGTACATAACATTTTCAGGCTTCACAGTCACATGCAGTCGTCCTTCAGCTTAGTAATAGTAATTTATTTTAAAAACCTTAATTCAAATTAAACAAGCCACCTTGTTTACGGTAGCACTTTACTCATATCTCTCATAACATAAAAACAGGGCAAATTATTGTATAAAACAAAAAAGATTTCAGTATCAATAATTACTTTGTTTCTGCAACGTAGCCAAATGTTCCAGTATTGTCTGTCACTGAACAAAATCACAATGTGAAACAAAATCCCGAAGAAAAACAAAGTTGTCCATAAAAATACCGCCAACATAACACACCACAACACAACAGGTAATATGCGAACGTAGACAAGTAACGAATGTGAACGAATGGGAATGCATGCATGAGTGTTGCCATCACAGTTCCTTGGTTGCCATAGGGCGCATTCCGAATTAGACTTTCAGCGCTGTCAGCGCTCAGAAAAGCAATAAAATGTATGGCGGACAGTGATTCGGAACGCGATTACGGGTACTTTAGCGCATCTCGGAACGCAGGGATGGTAATTAAAAAAAAACAATTTTATTGGCTTTCGAAAAAGGTTTTGCTAAAACGTTAATAATTTGTTTGTCAAAATAATAATGATCAGGACTGCTTTTTTTTTTTAACTTTACTCACACAAACAAAGTCGTTTTTGTAGTAAAGAATAAATATTCACAAAGGTCAAGGTACGTAAAAGGTTTGGTCTACGTTGAGGTAGGTACGGTTGTGTAATAAGCAGCATGGAAAACCGTACTTTTTGATTATCCCATATCGATATAGGTACGACATCTTTTTTATTAAACTTACATCGCATCAATGTCTAACTAAAGTCGCTTCGCTAGTATGCAAAGCCGTAAAACTAACTAACTAACGTTATAGCCTTTCTGTCCATCAAATTTACGTAAATTGTTGTCACCCTATCTAAAAGATCTCATACAAATTGAATCATGAATTGTATCGTAAGTACTGCATTGATTGATTCCAGATGAAGCTAGATCCTCAGTGACGAAAATTCTTTTTATTATTAATGTCTTTACAACACTCGTAAGGCGAAATTCACGTAACGTGACAGTTTTAAACATGGGCCATACAGTGTGATGGGTCGAAATTTTGTTTTTGATTTTTCTTTTGATACGTTGCTACGCGAACGGATTTCAAGTGTTATATAGTGTCACTTATCAAACGTGACGCTGGCAGACTGCTTCGTTTGGGTCCAAACGGAATAATTTGTCGAAATATGGACAAATGAAATTTGGTACATACGGTTCTGTATGTGCCATGTTCAAAAATTTATTTCATGAGATCTGTTCTGTTTTGTATGTTGTTCGAGGGTTAGATCTTATTTATTTTTGCGTCACTGAGCAATAGGGTAGTGAAACTGGACTTTCGTTAGCTAGTTTTTGTTATTTTCAGCATCCATGATCTTAAGCGTTATTTCGTGTGTACCATGTTCAAATGTCAATCATTCCTAAACTGTTGCGTCACGTTTGATCTGAATACCAAAATAAGAAATTGTTTGTCAGTCACTGACGGAATTTATAGCTTTCCAGCCAGAAGGAGCTAGGCACATGGGAAGTCACGAACACCGGACGGAACGGAACGGAGGCGGTATATGCGTTTTTGTTTGAGATTAATTTGGTAGTTTGAACCTGGTTCTTCTAAGTAGTCTGTGGACGTACGTCTAACGCAACCAAAGAGGATATAATACTATACTCACTATACAATATTCTGGGCTGTATTCTGAATCAGATTTCACGGCTCAAAGTATTGACAGCGATTACTCGCGTACCGATTCAGAAATAGCGATAATACGGCTCATGAGCGAAATCAAAACGGAACGGCGTTTGAGCGCGCTGAAACTGCTTATAACTCAGTCTTGCCAGATGTTGATTACCGTACCAAAACTGGCAAAATTCTAAATTATTATACGTATTTAAAAAGTATCGTACAGCTGTGAAAACAGCACTTTTCGCATGGCTAGTACCCAAAATAAGAAAAGGTATGCGAATTTTTAAAAATTGAGATGTAAATAAGCACATGAAATAAAAAAAATACAAAAAAGAATGTTTGATATTTATATTTTATCAGATTGCCTATGATATTATCTTATATATGTATATGCCTGAGTCAAAACTATCGTAATATATACATAACCTACTCGATACTTTTACTATCGAACATCTGGCAACCCTAACCTACAAAACTGATTGATTTAAAATATTTCAGTAGTTTATCTCCATTTCATAATTGAATAACGTGTTTTTAATTTTGTTCAACCAAATAAATATAAGACACGTTAGTTTTACATTTAAACATTTAACTTTTAAAAATAAATACACAATATGTCAAAGTCGAATTTGACATTACGCTTACGTGAATTTCGCTCTGGAGCATGGGCGCCGTTAGCGAAAGATGGCGGCGGTCATGACGCAATCCGTGACGTCACAATGGCTGCCGTAACCCCAATGACAGTAATTCGGTACGCGGTTTTGGGTACTCAAAGTGCTGTCAGCGCGATTCGGAACGCAGGGCTGGAGTCTAGAGTATGTATAGGCCGCGTTCCGATTTGCGCTGACAGCACTTTGAGTACCCAAAATCGCGTACCGAATCACTGTCATTGGGATTACGGCAGCCATTGTGACGTCACGGATTGCGTCATGACCGCCGCTATCTTCCGCTAACGGCGCCCATGCTCCAGAGCGAAATTCACGTAAGAAAATTAATAATATAATAATTACGCGTAATAATTACGCGTAATATTTTACGTAATTCGCGTCAAATTCGACTTTGATATATTGTTTTTTTTTTTTTTTAAATTAATAATTTAAATGTAAAATTAACGTGTCTTATATTTATTTGGTTGAACAAAATTAAAAACACGTTATTCAATTATGAAATGGCGATAAATTACTGAAATATTTTAAATCAATAAGTTTTGTACGTTAGGGTTGCCAGATGTTCAATAGTAAAAGTATCGAGTAGGTTATGTATATATTACGATAGTTTTGACTCAGGCACATACATACATAAGATAATCTGATAAAATATAAATATAAATATCAAACATTATTTTTTGTATTTTTTTAATTTCATGTGCCTATTTACATCTCCATTTTTAGCCATGCGAAAAGTGCTGTTTTTACAGCTGTACGATACTTTTTTAAAACGTAACTACTTACTATCGTACTTTTTTTAACGTACGATTTAGAATTTTGCCAGTTTTGGTACGATAATAAACATCTGGCAAGACTGAGTTATAAGCAGTTTCAGCGCGCTCAAACGCCGTTCCGTTTTGATTTTGCTCATGAGCCATCTTATCGCGATTTCTGAATCGTTATGCGAGTAATCGCTGTCAGTACTATGCGCTGTGAAATCTGATTCGGAATACACACAATGGCGGCTACTGCCATCTCATTCATACATTAAGCCGCGTTTCCATTATACAAGTATCCTGCATGCAAGTTGCATGCAGCTTGAGTAATGGAGACGTAATCTTGCATGCAGGCTGCAAATTGCATGCAGGTAATTTTGAACTTGTAAACATAATGCGCAACTGACGCTTGTCTGCGCAAGTTATATGCAAGTTGCGCGCGCAAGTGCCACAGCACGTCCTTGTCCTGGTTCGGACACTTGCATGACAATAAAAACTTGCATGCGAGGTTCAAGCTCTATAAATTAAAGTTTACAATTCAAGTAACTTGTACCCAAGTGTGACGTCATACTTGCATGCAAGCACTTGCACAATGGAAACGCGCCTTTACTTTACACTTTCTCTTCCTTCTACCCTATTCTCCCTCTACGCGTCCACTACACTACTCGCGAAGTTGATCGAAGTAAGCCGAGGACGAGAGTATAGAGAGGCACTTCGTGCAACTTCGGGCTTCACTTTTACACCAATTTGACACTTCGTGAGACTTCGTCGAAGAACTTCGGACGAGAGTTTAGTGGGCGCTTATCTGTCAGTCATCAACTGTCATAATATGACAATATTATTGTTGCGTGTTTTGTTTATATCTTAGGCCGCGTTCAAATTTCCGCTGAAACCACTTTGAGTACCCAAAACCGCGTACCGAATCACTGTCAGTGGGATTACGGCAGCCATTACGACGTCACGGATTGCGTCATGACCGCCGCCATCTTCCGCTAACGGCGCCCATGCTCCAGAGCGAAATTCTCGTAAGCGTAATGTCAAATTCGAATTTGACATATTGTTTATTTATTTTTAAAAGTTAAATGTTTAATGTTTATAATATGTGAAATTAACGTGTCTTATATTTATTTGGTTGAACAAAATTAAAAACACGTTATTCAATTATGAAATGGCGATAAATTACTGAAATATTTTAAATCAATCAGTTCAATCAGTTCAATTTGACAGTGACGTACTGTTCCGTTTTTTTTTGTGAAAAATAAGACTTGGCTTAAAGGTCGTGTAACCAGGCCATAAAAGAATAAAAAAAAAAAAGTCGGGAAGTTCGTTCTACTTCGTGTTGGTATTACTCATGTAATTACTCTATTCAAAACTCTTTAAACTCTACTCTTTGGTGTTTGTTGAAGGAAAAATTGTGAAGAACCCTATAATAGTGAAGAACAGACAGAGATTTGTAAGGAAGTTGGGTCACTGAACCCCCTTATATCCTCTTTGACAGAGAGCGCAGAGCAGTGGACAGAGTGAAACTGCTTATCTCATTTGTTTATAAAATATCTGTGACACAAGAAAAATTATTACCATGTCGAGTAATAAAAAGTAAGTACTACCTACCAATCCTTATCAATGAAGAATTTGTCACGCTAGCGTAAAAATAACGCTGCATAAAGGGGATGTTTGCAAATGCAAACATCCCCTTATGGGCACAGCACAGTTGCTCACTTTGGTTGCAAAAGTACTATGAACTACTTACTCCATGTTGGTTATAATGGTGGGTCGTTATCATTTTATGGAATATCGTAACTATACCTTGATTTTTAATTCCGTGGAATTCTGACAGATGGAAAACAGGTTACCAAAATTACAGGAATCACATTTTGATAAATAAAAAAAACAGTGAATTATTTTACAGTCATACTTTATGCAGCCTTCATTTTATTTCATTTTTTCAATTGTTGAATGATTATAATATTTCTAAGTTGTTACCTGTGCTACATTCAATGTGGGAGAAAATTTAATAAGGCCGGGTATCATTTTCAAATAACCGCAGATTGCAAACAGTTGGTTAATATTTCTATTTCTAATGCAAAAAGGCTTTTATAAATGCATGGAACAAAAAATGAAGGTGTTCTTAATCTAACATGTTAGCAATGCTATTAAAATAACAATTCTTCCATGCAAACTGCACTTTAATTTCGTATTGTATGGCCACAGATAAAAAAGCACAGCATAAACTATACAAGATTTAAATAGAGTTTGCAGAAGCCACTTGAATTGTTATTTTAATTGCATTGTATGTAAATTATGATATACCTGTCTTGTTATAATAGTGATAACAGAAATGTACATGTGAAAAAAGGTTTGTGACATGTGACCTGAGATCTGTCAGAATTCCACGGAATTAAAAATCAAGGTATAGCTATCGTTATTGTAGCCGATAGCGGGTTTCAAAACTGTCTATAATAACTATCTATTTTTTAATAACCGTATCGCTTGGAAAACGAGTAGCAGAATATTCGCAATGCGTGTTGGTTATTTTATATTTTGATACAATAGTTTATTTTCTGAAGTAAGTAATATTTTCGGACGTTTTGATTGTAGATATTATACTTAATTACTTATAAATACCTTATTTTTTTATTTATTTATTTATAAAATCTTTATCTATGATAAAATGAACTTTCCTTCATACTTATTCCAGGCTTAGGACTGGCTACATAGTACTTTTAGATAGGTTTTCTACTATAATGTTATAGTCAATAACGTAATGAAGCTATTGTACCAATAGACTGTTATAAAAACTGTTTACCACCACTAGTTGGTTGCTCATCAAAGCACAGACGATGTAATGTTTCCTATTTAGGCTATTATTATTATTAATGCTTCCTATTTTTAATTTACCCACGATGGACTTGACGGAAAGGAGTCGGTATAATTGCGTTTGGGGTTAGAGGTTGTTTGTATGTATGTCTGTTCTGTTACCATTTATCTCGAAAACCACTGGACTGATTTAGTTGCGGTTTTTTTGCATTCAAAAGGTATCATCTTAGAGCAGGTTCTTAGACATGTTTTATGGAAGTTCCTTATACACGGAGCAGCCTTTATAGTTGGCTGGGTGGTCCCCTAAGCAAAGGGCGCATGTAGCAGGAGTATCATCTTTAATTGTACAGTCCGCTGTGTTATGCCCTCCAGCACATTTGACACACCTATACGGTCTAAAGCAATTATTTTTTGAGTGTCCATATTGTTGGCAGCGCTTACATTGTACAATGGATGCTTTCTTCTTAGGGTCTTCAATTATAACGCAGGTATTGTAAATATATTTTTTATCTTTTACCTTGCCATTGTTGGGACTAGGCTCCAGGTTGACAAAAAAGGTATCAGTTGGAGCCTACAGAGTGGTCATTAGAAAGTTGCACTACTCAACACCCATTCAAGCTATTCAGGAAGCAATACAGGAGACAGGCAATGTGGTGTGAGGTGAGATTATAAATGCAAGACACGGTAAGAACAAAACTCCAACTGATACCTTTTTTCAAAATGTTTAAAATAAAAACAAAATTAAAAATTGTGTAAAATTCCACGCCAGATTTGGAGACCTGTAGGGGAGGCCTATGTCGAAAGATCAATAAATAAAAATCAATCTGGAATGGAGGAATGCTGAATTTATTAATTTGAAATGTTATACCTATTAAAGAATGACAACAAACTGTTATAGTTTTTCATAAGCTAATAAAGAATTTATTTATTTTATTTTTATTTATTTAATAATTATCTTTTAATATTAACTTATAGAATGAGCATGTTAAGTTATTGAATAAAAGGCTATTTTATTTTTATTTATTTTACTTTATCTTATTTGTTTCTGGTCAGGGGATTTCCAAAAACGTTATTTAATCCTTTTTTTGTAAGTAATATGTTTTATAATCCGGTGGCGTGAGATTTTTCAAAGTTTTTAATTTTGTTTCAATCTTTTATTTAACTTGCAATGTATGTATCTTCGGGTGGAATCTTGCAACTCAATTTTTAAGCACTTTTGTCATTCGATTTTGCTGAAATTTGGTACACTTATGTAACCTCGATGACAATGCAATATTATGGTACCATGGAGCTGGTCTGATGATGGAGCCGGAAAGTGACCATAGGAACTTCCCAAATATACTACATAACTTCATCATGTTTGGGCCCGTTGGATTTGTCTTGACAAGATCTTTAGGCATACGTGATGTCCAGGGTCTCTTGATGGAGCCAGGAAGTGGCCATAGGAACTCATCAAATACACAACATAACCCC
>OX579646.1:9943541-10061036 GCA_951230895.1 Carpatolechia fugitivella | reverse complement strand
GCCCTTACTGTTCACTGCTCATGGACGCAATTGGCCGGTACAATTAGGAAAATATTTTTTTTAGTTTCTTGCCTCTCCTGTAAAGTAGCATTTTGTCCTTTACGACAATTGAATTTTCAAATATCGATATGTAGGATTTCTCATGCACCGCCATTTTGATAAAATAACAACAACAACAGTGGAGGCCGAGCACTAAGCCAGGCTCCGAACAAAGATCTTCAAACCCCTTTGTTTTAGACTACTGCTTCCTACTAATATTTTTGATCAATAAATACTATTTTAATTTGAATAATAAATACCCACAACATTGTTAGAGCTTTAAACATACTTAAGTAGGAAAGTAAATATACATACAAGGGCTGCTATTTATTATGCATCCGGAACTGGCCACTTACATAATAAATATTTAAAAAGAAATTATAACATTTAAAAATAGAACTCTTTGGCTGTAAAATAAAGTTTGTTTCATTCATCTGTCAATTGTTTTTACATTGTGGCGCCATTTTTATAATTCATTTTATTCATTGTCTATCATCACCATGGATTTGACTCGTGAAAATTTTCGTGCTATGATTTATTACGACTTTCGGCGTGGATTAACTCAAAAACAGTGCATGGATCAACTTTTGTCGACTTTTGGGGAGGAAGCCCCATCGAAAACCACTGTGTATCACTGGTTCAGTGAGTTTAATCGTGGTCGTCGTATGCTTGCGGACGATTTTAAAGAAGGTCGCCCTAAATTGGCTGTTGTACCACAAAATATTGATGCTGTGCGCGAACTAATAATGCAAGACCGTCATGTTACATATCGCGAGATAGAGGCATTTCTGGGCATTAGTATGACGAGTATTTATAAAATATTACACGAACATTTGGCTGTAAAAAAAAATTGTTCTCGTTGGATCCCGCACAACTTAACAGTTGAACAAAAACAGGCTCGTGTTGATTGGTGCAAAAAAATGATAGAAAAATACAAATGTGGTACATCAAAAGCTGTTCATAATATCTACACAGGAGACGAATCTTGGATATATGCGTATGATCCCGAAACTAAACAGCAGTCAACGGTTTGGGTGTTCCAAAATGAGCCAAACCCAACTAAAGTTGTTCGTGCAAAAAGCACTTTGAAGCAAATGGTTGCCTGCTTTTTTGGTATTAGTGGACATGTGGCTACAGTATCACTAGAGAATCGTAAAACGGTTAATTCTGAATGGTACACCACCATTTGCTTGCCAGAAGTCTTTGGAGAAATACGCAAGAACAATCGACAACTAAGAATAATCCTTCACCACGATAACGCCAGCTGTCACACCTTGGCCGCAACAACGGAGTATTTAAATAGTCAAATGATCGAATTGACTGGTCATCCGCCGTACAGTCCCGACTTGGCACCCAACGACTTTTATTTATTCCCAAGCGTGAAGAACAAATTACGTGGACACCGATTTTCGACCCGGGAAGAAGCCGTTGATGCTTTGAAAATGCACGTTTTGGAGATACCCGATACAGAATGGAAAAAATGCTACGAAAGTTGGTTTCAACGTATGAAAAAATGCATCGATCATGACGGGGAATACTTTAGGCTATATTTTGAAATAAAAATAATAATAATACAAAATTGGTCGAAGTTACTAAAATTCTGATTTGAAAAGTTATTTCCGGTTTTGTATAATGTATATATATATATATATATATATATATATATATATATATATATATATATATATATAAAAAAATCTAGTTTTATTTTGTATTTAAAAAGAACAATAAAGGAGCTGGCTAAAAAAAAACAGAATCGACAGGAATAAAATGTGTACCAATGGATTGACAATTAAATATGATATAATGTTACCAAAGGGGCAACCCTGAAATCGTTATAGTATAGGAGCTAAGAGCAAACTAAAATAAGTAAAAAAAAATTTAAAAATAATAATAAAAATAATTTTACGTCATGTTGTGGCTTAGTATGACGTTGTTATAATGTTGTATCACTTGTGTTACACATGATAATTATCATCAACACATTTTACAAGCAACAGCAACATAATAACAACATCATGTTAAATCACAACATAACAAATACTCTGTTTTTTGTAGTTTTTTTCTTTTGGCTCATAGATACTACAATTGTTATAGTACCGTGTGTATTATTGGTATCTCTTTGGCTAAGGATTGAAAATAAAAAATAATTGGTATAGTATAGGAGCTAAGAGCAAACAAAACTAAGTAAAAAATCGTTTGTAAATAATAAAAATACGTTATGTTGTGGATGAGAATATATATTTATAGAATATAATTTATATTATATATATATATATATATTTTACTTAGTTTTGATAGCTCTTATCGTCTATACTATACAGTTTTTTTTTTCAATCCTACCTACAGAATTACCAATAATACATACAGTACTATAACAATTGTAGTATCTATGAGCCAAAAGAAAAAACTACAAAACAGAGTCTTTGTTATGTTGTGCTTTAACATGATGTTTTTATTATGTTGCTGTTGCTTGTAACATGTGTTAATAATAATAATCATGTGTAACACAAGTGATAAGGAATAACAACATTATAACAAGGGCATTTTTAGCCACAACATAACAGAAACTTATTTTTATTACTTTTTGAAACGATTTTTTACTTATTTTTAGTTGGCTCATAGCTCATATACTATAACGATTTCAGGGCAGGGGCGTGCACAGGGTTTAGGGCTAGGGTAGGCACTAGTAGGCAGGCAGGTATAATAAGGATAAAAAAGCACTTACCAAAAAATTTCATGAATTAGGTTATTACTGTATTGTGTTGACCGGCGACCGGTGGTGTGGTGTTTCCATGCAAAGTGATGTAATGTAAGTTTGGCCACCTCAACTATCTAACCAGGTGATTGAATATTTTGAACAAGTCACACTAGAAGATACCCGAAATGGCCTTGAAAGAGGTCTTGGTTTTTTTTGTTATTAACTTTTTTGTTATAACGCACAATTGACAAAATAAATTAACGGTATGATACTACAACTTTGTTTCTATTTATAAATTAAATCTACGCGCCTATCTTTGAGCAAATATTTTTGCAATACGTCATCGTAAAAAGCAGGTGATCGTTTTACATCAATTAGGAGCTGTTTTTCAATAGAAATCATAGAAAGAGCTGCGAGTCTTTGTTGCCCCTGGTGGTTTTCGACTTTTCGTGCTTTTTGGTCGCATTAGTAAAGTTATTCAAATCGACATAGCCGGCGTCGTTCCAAACGTTCAAAGAAGTGCAGAATAAAGTACACGGAAAACAAAACAAACTATTGGTGTGTACACAACCTGTTAGCCAGTTGAAAGTCTCGTAAGATTTAATTTGAAAATGACGAGTTGCATTACCCTTCCTTTGAGTTAAATGCAACTCGAGTACACACCTTCCTCTATGAACGATATTCGCCTTAGCTTCAAAATTACACGTTGCAAATCCACCTTTTTGCAGTTTAAACAAACACGGCCCGTCGGCACAAAGTTCACAGCGATTACTCATTGTTATTAAAGTAATTTACTAACACAAAAAGCACTAATTGCTCAAAAAACCAAAGAAAAACACAAAAACTTAAAAAATCACTGCGCGTCACAACAAGAAAGGTAAACAATATGGCGATTCCAAATTCCGCAATGAAAAAAGTGATTAAAATATTGTTTTTACCCAATTCAGCATTGCGCGCTTTATTCATAATGCGTCTTGAGACTATTAAAGCTTTAAAGCGACCGACGCCCCCACCGCTCGCGAGCTCGCGAAGCGTCGCGGCGCTAAGGTGGCTGAGAGTTGTGATTGGTCGTCGTATTTCTGTCGCCAACTTCGCGCCTGCGCACTGGCTGACATGCGCCTCGCGCGGCGCGCAATTTTTGGAACTCGGGAACGCTTTACATCGGTGCGTTATAAGGGAATGACTTGTACTAAGATCTATTTACGCCACCGATGTTCCTTCGACGACGATTCGCCTTGTATAAGTCCAAGTCGAAAAAGCTGGGCTTTTCGGATTTGTATGGAGCGAAATCACGCACACTAACGCATTGACAAGTTTTGTGTTCGCACATAGGGCCTTTATAGCACACAGTCATATATTTTCTCTCACTACATGTAAGTAAACGTCAGTTGGAATAGGCAGTGCTTTTGGCGAACGTGAACAAAAGACGAGTGGAATTTGTTTAAGATAAGGATGTGTAAAATTAATATGGGTGTTATGGTAGTTAGTATGATAGTGTAGTGTAGTTAATTAATGTATATAATTGTGAAGGTATTTATCTGAAAATGACAGGGTAGGCAGTGCTTTTCTGCCTCTATGAAGTGCACGCCCCTGTTTCAGGGTTGCCTCTTTGGTAACATTAAATATATTTCATTGTCAATCCATTGGTACACATTTCATTCCTGTCGATTCAGGATTTTTGGTTCATACATTTTGGCCATCTCCTTTCCTATTGAAGCCGCCATATTTAATAAATAAATTTGTTTAATTCGAAAAACTATTTCCAAAAAATACGAATTTCAATAACGACAATTTTTTAGAAGCCAATAACTTGACAAATAAATATCATACAAAAAAAAATATTGTGTGTCCAGCACATTCATACCTACCAGAAGTACAATTAAGCCGAATATGAACAAATTTCAGAACGTCACTTTTTTTTTCGCTGTCCACTTCACGTGAAATGCCCCGACCGGGCGACCTTGAAACGGCTGAACCGATTTTGATGAAACATGTCTAAGAACCCTCGCTAGAAAACCTGCTTTCTGACAAGAGCTAAGGAAGGTGCCACAGACAGACAGACAGATACACAGACAGACACACATAGCGGTCAAACTTATCTTATAACACCCCTATTTTTTTGCGTCGGGGGTTAAAAATTAAGTGACGTCACTCTGAAAGATCGTCTGCTTACAAGGATACTCCATAGGAACCCTTATCTCCCAAGTATATTAATTCATTCCCCCTTACACAAAAATGTAGTACCTATCTTTTGATGGGAAATTCCTTTAGGTGTGTTCAGATTAAGTGAAGACTGCACCTAACAGCCATATCTGCCACATGTATCTAAACATGATAAGTTCTGGCTATTATCCAGGTCAGCCCATTAAAGCTACCCTCTCCAATGCGTTCACTTTACACCATGGCAACATGATCATTTTCTTATGATCTTGCTATATATGTCTAGGTTTAATTAAAAAGATTCTAAAAAGATTCATACTAACTTAAATTTATTTTTTATAGATATGGCTTGATCTTGCCTGGCATGGCTAAAACACAAGGACCTGCATTTCAAGCATCTCGTAATGTGTTTGGCGATGATTCTGATTCAGAGGTAGAGATGAACAAGAAATCAGTTCAACTACGTCCTAGCCAAAATGTTAACAGACAGGTAGGTAATTAACAGCATTTTTTTTGTTTATTATTAGTTAACTGTCTGTCTGCATTGTTTGTGCAAAGGAAGACTACCTACCTATTTGTATTGTTCTGAGTGTGTTCCATGGATAGCAAAGAGGATGTGATGGATAGCGCTGTTAGTTATTGGGCGCATTCCGAATCAGACTCAGCGCTGTCGGCGATCAGAAAAGCAAAAAAATGTATGGCTGACAGTGATTCGGAACGTGATTACGGGTACTTTAATCGATTTCAGCGCGTCTCGCAATCAATTGATTTTTTAAAATTTTTTGTTTAATTTTGAAATTTTTGAACTTATTTTTTTTTTAAAATTTAAATTTTATTGGTTGAGAAATGTGACCTGTAGAGGAAAACAGCCTCAGCGGTAGACCTTGTAAGCTGGCAACCCCCATAACTCCGTCATTTTTAAAAATTTCCAAAAACTGACTCGACAAAAGTCAATTAATTTATCGAACCTGGTCACAAAATTTCACGAGAATCGGTTGAGAAACGCGACCTGTAGAGTAAAACAAACAAACAGATGGACAGACAGATAGACATAGAAAAGCAAAGGAAATTTTCAGAAGCGGTATTTTATTCAGAGGAAATTTTAGCAGTAACAAAATGTAGTTTCTTTGAACGCCCTTTTATGAATTTTACATTAACCTATTACCAGAATTTATGTTACCTCCATTTAATTTAAATAAATTACTAAAAATCCGTTAAATTCTTATATTATTTAATGAAACGAACAGACATTTAATAGCAACTTTGCTGTATGTACCAACTACCAACATAAAATAAAAATTAAATTATAATAAAAGTAAATAAAATATTTGTTCATCTTCTTTTATTATTATTTTAAAGATTTTATTTCCAAATAAACGACTAATTTCGGGATAAAAAATCATTTTATTATTTTCCGTGTTACATGACTTGTGGCTGGCCAACACACAAACAAAAAAGAGAACTGTCAATCTGTGTAGCAGGCTGTCAGATTCTGACGTTTGTTCAACTTCAAAACTTGTTTTTTTTTTATAAATCATCAACAGCTCATTACGTCCCCACCGAGGGGCTCAATCGTCTCCCCAGATACTGCTGCAAATTGCTCCGAATTCTAATCAAATACTGTTAGATATATTGCGCGATAGCCATTCGGTGTCATATTTAAACATCAGCTAAAAGAAGTTAATTGCTGGACAAGGGTATCCATCTCCACGAACTGTATAACCTAACCCAACCCTTTTCATCATTCTACAGCTTATCTTCTACACTAGTGGATAGCCACCCTAAGGGTTGGGTCAGACGGCTTAAAATAAATTATTATTATGAGCTTATTGTAGGTATCCCACTACAGGGCAAATACCTCCCTTTAAAAATAAAACATAATAAAATCAATAATAAATAAATATCGATATAACCCTTCGAGACAGCTGCACAACTATTTCGTAAATGGGTGACGCCGCCATTTTCTGCTGATATGGCGCAGTTGCGATAGTAGCGTAGAACTTCTACGCGTCGGTGGCGTTGAGTGGCGTATAATAGTGACGAATAAATTGTAAAGGTTCGCAAACACGTGCCAAATAATTTTTATGAATCTTGTAGGTATAAATGTATAAGTTTAATGTATAAGTTTGCACATATTAATGTGCAACGAAACTCACTGAGTGAATAGAATTGGGGTCAATGTACCGGACAAGGTATCTCGGGCACGGTATCTCGGTTCGCCGGGAACGATCTCCGAGGTGCTGGGTAACATCAGTGGTATGCTGCAGTTCCTCGAGAAGATCAAGTGGCTCGAGTAGTGAGCAACCCCACCCACACGCAAAATAGGCGCATCAGACGTCGGTTTGTGGAAACCAGCCCGTCATATCATACCATGGAATTGGGGTACTTACTACGTATAAAACTACCACAAGTTCTCAATGCTCTGTTTTGAATAGGGAACGTGCACAATTTTTTTTAAATTCATTAATCGAAATATTTTTAGTTCCAGATAAACACACAAAAAATATTTTTCCAAATATCTTGCTCAGAAATAAAGTTATAAGGCTTCAAAGTTGATGGTTAGACAGAGAGGTCCGACGACACGTGTGACGTCAAAAATGTGTCGCGGCGTTGCGGGCCGTACATCCGCCATAGAAAATTTTCGTAGAGAGGGACAGATATATTTGTTTAATAATGTTGTAACTAGTTTGTTTTTCGATCAATTTAGATTTTTGTATACTTTCAGGTGAACTATGAAAAATGTAATATTTTTTTTATGCATGTTCCCTATTATTTTGAGTCTATTTAAATGAGTCTTAGCTGAATTTCCATATACCTATATTTAGTTTATATGAGAGTTTAGTGTATAGTTTTGATAGTCCAGTCCAGTGAATGACTCGGAACTATAAACTTTAATAGGACAATTAAAACGCTTGCATTTAGCCGTCATTTATCGCTGCGTTTTTAAACTCATTTTTTATGTTACTGTACATTTATATAATAGTAAATTCTCTGAAATTTAAATTTTTACTACAGGCTAAAATTGAACAAGAAAAAGCAATTCAAGAAGATCCAACTGTGTATCAGTATGATGAGATATATGATTCTATGGCTACAGAGAAAGAGCAGAAGAAAAGCAAAAGTAAAGAAGACAAGAAGCCCCGGTACATAGAGAACCTCCTAAAAACAGCAACCAAAAGAAAGACTGAGAATGAGCGCAGAATTGAAAGACAGGTAATTCCGTTAGATGTTTATAATATAAGCTACCGATGTGCAGTAGACTGCACACGGGCGTGACCGAGTTTTAGTATCGACAGGGGGGGGGGGGGGGGGGGGGTTATATATTGTATATTATATTGCAAGCGAGGAATAGTCACCAAGAAAGGATGGTAACCTGCCGTGCGCCTGGACGTCCGATGGGAGAAGGGGGAAGGCGGAATGAATTCATGCAACTCTTGAGCACATTCCCCGAAGTACATCCTGTAAAATACTAAGCAGGCAACCTTGCGACGATGAGCCAAGCTGTGAAGCTTAGCTTCCACCAGTTTTTTGTTGTCTATGATTCTCTTGGCTCTGCGTTCCACCGAGTCCAGTGCAGCATGTTGGTATTTGGCCGAGCCGTCCCAAAGGTGACAGCAATACCACATGCATGATCGGACTTGGGCTTTGTAAAGAGTTAGAAGTTGTCCAGGCGTGAAGTATCGCCTCACCTTATTCAGGATGCCAAGCTTCCTAGCTGCAGTTTGAGCCTTGGACTCGATGGTTGCGCCGAAGTTAAGGTCGTTTGTCAACTCCATGCCAAGGAGCTCGAGCCTATCAGTGAGTGAGAGGAACAGATGTACCCCGAAAAGTAGGAGTCATGGTGAATGGACTTCTTTTTGCGGTGAACAAACATGCTTGCGTCTTGAAGGCATTAAAGCTGACGAGATTATTGTCACCCCACTGGGAGACGTAATCCAGTGTCAGGTCCGTTCGCCTCACCATGGCCTCTCTCATAAATTGCACTTCATCTCCGCCGGCTCTCGCACTAGACAAGTATCTCTCCGCGACAGTACTGTCATCCGCATACCCAACAATTCCTGATATTAAGAGAAATACTCTTCTTCCAGTGATGAAAGTGATTTTAATGAAGATATGTCTTCTGAGCCCCAGCCCTTTTATCAAGAAGAGCTCAGCGCACAACTCAGAGACCTTGGCCTTCTTAAAAAGCATCGGAGATATAAGGCTCCTCGATTAAAACAAAGAAGTCTATTAACTAGAGAAAAAAGAATTTATAATTTATAGTACAGACTTACTTTCATGTTGTCGCACTTCCCCCAAGGAGCATTTATTAGAAGTCTCTAATCTAATATATCTATAAACAGTGTTGTAGTGGTTTATAATAAGATATTAGTATTCTATAGAAGGTTTTGGGACAAACAGAATTTTCTAATAGAGTAAACAACCTCAAGCCCAAGTCTTAAAGCCTTCTTTATACCAATAATCTGGATTAAGTGTAAATTATCTTAATACAACTTTTATGAGTTCTGATTTTAAGTCCCTCTTTAGAGTGACTTGATTATTAAAAAAAAATTGTTCTTATAATATTCAATACAGTCTATTTATACCCTTTAACAAATAGTTCCATAAGACTGTTCTAGTAACGATACATAAATAGATTCCGTTTAGCGTAAATTTCTAGTGGAAAACACTTTTAAAAGCATAGTCAGTAGGTTTGTCTCAATAAATAATATTACAAGTACTTAGTTCTATTCTTTTAATATTACCGGACGGTTTTATACAAAACGAATAAAGTAAAACGTTTTAAAAGGACTGGTGGATTTCAACGAAAAGTGCAAAAATATATGAAAACGCACGAAAACCAAGTATTCTATATGACATTTCATAAAAATGAACGTACCAAGTACCATGACAATTGGAACTCATTAGTTCCAATCCAATCCAACCTACGCTGCAGACTACAACTGCCGCGGTGTTCGATATATCTTTTTTTAAATACCTAAGTCTCAGTACCACACAGAAATCTGGTACACCACTGCGGTCGATTGCACCGTGGTGTGGCGCGGCACCTACATCTTACTTAGCTACAGACTTATTAGGCCACGGAAATACATTGCTAATAATAAGCGTTCTTTTACCTTTTTCCTGGCTGATTTGTTACATAAAACACTTCACCTTATAAATTTGACAACATAGCTCTTTAAAAAGTTTAGTGATACTGTGAATAAAACAAATATTTTACAAATATTGCGTTCTATAGATAACCATAAAAGCATCATAAGACCTGTCACTCTTTCATTAGAATCAGTAAACTTGAGAAAGTATATTCAATATAATAGTATTTTATAGCTAGTCTATTCATTAAACTATAGAGAGATTGCTCTTATCAATGTTATAGAAAATACTTATTAACCTTATCGCCATTTTTAATTTATAATCGGGTTGTAAAAATTGTAAACAACAAATTACGTCGTTTTTATAACAAAAATTGAGACGAGTTTTGTGAAAAAAAGCATTGAATGTATAACAATAACATATATTATAGTGAATTCCCTTGATTAAGTCAGTTTTCTACAGTGGACAGAAAAAAAGGTAAATATTTTTTCATGGTTATATTAAATATACTCGTTTAAATCTGTAAAATAGAGCGTTTTTCATTATCTTTCACGATATAGTTAAACCCGCACGTCCATTCGGACATAATAGTCAACCGATAAAACAGAATATCTAAGTACTCGAAAACGTAAGGAATACAAGTATAAACGCCATGCTTTAATAAAAATGTTTATCTTGTCAATAGTACGCCATCATAGCATATTATTAAACTGTTGTTGATCTTATTTTTTATTAGCTTTAGTTACTTTGGTTTTGTGATTGCATCAGTAAGAACAGCTGCCATTGTCTTAATATTGTTTTGAGACTATCTACAGAACTAATTCGTGCTCTAAAAATTGTTTAGTAGAATTCGAATATGGTTTTTTGAGAAAGAAGATAAGATACCACTTTTAATTCCATCTACAGACGAACTCACACTCTCTCTCTCAAGGCACTCTTTTTGCTGACTTTAAGGTTGTGCTTGTGCCCACTTTTACTAAACTGTATATATAAGCGAGGAGATATCTTGAGGGATGAAATACTCTTAAGCCCAAGTCACACAGAGCCGTGCCGGGGGCGGTCCGGGGCAGAGAAAGCGAGACGGTGCTATGGCGCGGCATAGCGCCGTCCCGCTTGTCCCGGCCCCGGACCGCGCCGCTCCCGCTCTGTGTGACTTGGGCTTTAAGGTAGACAGTTGAACTAAATTCTACAAGATAACGTATAACCCTTATTTAGATAAAGATGTGCTCCTTGGGTCAGCAGCTTGGCTGTAATATGAGCATCAAGGTACACTTCCTGCACAGCCATTTGGACCGTTTCCCTAAAAATCTTGGTGATCTGAGTGAAGAACAAGGAGAACGGTTCCAACGAGAAATTCGGTCTATGGAGGAGCGGTACCAGGGTCACCGGGATGCCCAGATTATGAGGACTACTGTTGGAGCACTCTAAATAGCCTTAGTGAACCAAGTCATATAAAGATCTAGATCTTATAAAAGTTTTTTTTGAGAAGCAATAGTTGTTTTTCTCACCTTTTTTTTTAAATAAAATATTTTTTTCTTGAAAATCTCGTTTTCACTATATTTTCAAAAACTAAAGCTGATACAAAAAATCTGACTTAAGATTGATATATTAGTCATAATATTCAATGCAACAAAGATGCTGTTCCCTTGTGTAATGAATGAACAAGGACAATAATTAAGGGCATGGAATCCACAATTTGTATAGTTAAACTAAAAATGCAAATTCAAAAAGGGAGAGAATGACGAACAGTTCGTCTATTTTAGAGATTTCTTGTTGTAGTACAGACTGCACAGTGTAAACTGTTGTGTTGTATAAGTTAGGTTAGGGGAATGCTTGTCTGCCTCAAACTCGAACCTGGGACACGATAATCCTGGGACAAGTTTTTCCCTTTGAAAAACTATCCCTTTATTCCCAGATGCCCCCTTCCGTGCATAGGTACTTACGTTTCATTCGTCGCGTACTGAATTTTCACGAAACATGGATTAAGGCATTATACATCAGATTGGTGGACTTCTACGCAAAATGTCAGTAGAAAAGAAAGAAGTAAAAAGATAGTAAATGTTGAAAACGTCAAATGTCCTTTAGGTCCAATTTGGCAGGAATAAAATATAAAAGTACACGATGACGCACAATTATTAGGTAATTTAAAACAACATCGCTGTTGTGATTGCTACAGGAATCAGGTGCTATAATAATGTTGGGTGTATTTCGATTTTTCATTACCTGCCATGTTTTTTGTTATGGTGCTACAAATAATACACGTATCTATAACTGGCTAACTGGCAGGGCCCTTCGCCCTAGACGAATATGGTTGGTGTATATAATTAGTGCTCTCCTCCAAGTTTATTAAATTTTGTTTGTATTTGTATAGAACAGCGCGTCGTATTTTGTTTAATATTTTTTTTTAAATATACATTACAAAGTTATTATATTATTCTCAAAACGTAATCGTTTCTGAAGGGACTAACCCCAAACGTTTACAAAACGTCTAAAACGGGGGGGGGGGGTCCAGCTAAAGTAATTGTTAATATGAAAAGGAACTCAAATGCAATTGAGAATACAAATTGAATGTGTACTTATGAAGGAGGGCATTTAGAAATTTCTTATTTATTCAAGTTATCGGGGTACAAAAAATGATTTAAATATATTAAACTTGGAGGAGAGTACTAATTATATACACCAAAGTTTTCTGACGCGCGTCGCCTCTGCGAAGCGATCGTCTTTTGTTCCTGAGATATACACCAACCATATACAGGCCTGCCACGTATAGATACATAATACTACTTACAAACTTTTCACAGATTCAAAAAGAAAGAGAAAAGGAAGGTGACGAGTTTGCTGATAAAGAGGTATTTGTGACCTCTGCATACAAGAAGAAATTAGAGGAAATGAAACTGGAAGAGGAAAATGAGAAGAGGGAAGAATATTTGGAGAGTATTGGAGATGTTACCAAGCAGAGGGATTTAGGTATTTATTCATTGATTGCATTTTGTTACAGACTGTTATCACACGATTGTTGAGGTTGTTCTTAGTTGTGTGTAGATACGATTTGTAGAACTTGTATTACATTGTTGTTGTGCGTTATTCTCCTTTTCAGTGTTAAATCATAATTTTATTACAGGACTGTATAAGTAGAGCGTCGGTGGTCTAGTGGCTAGGGCCGCTGCCTCCCGTCCGGGAGACGCAGGTTCGATCCCCACAACGTACCAATGTCTTTTCGAATTCATAAGTACGTTTATTCGACGCTCTTACGGTGAAGGAAAACATCGTGATGAAACCTGCACACTCCTGCGAAGAAATTCAAAGGTTGTGTATGAAGTCGACCAACACTCACTGGGCCAGCGTGTTTGACAAAGGCCTAATGCAGGGTAGGCTAGCGCCTCGGTGGGGACGTAGAGCTGTTAGCGTGTAGAGCGTATGAGCTGCAGAATGATGATAAGTAACGGTCGCCCCTTCAGTTTATGTAGATGAGCAAAGGGCTTCCCTCGCAGCCAATCATTTTGATCTTGGGCCTTTGTAGTACCCAACACATTCTGTGCCTTATATCAAAACCAGCCCATGAGAAACTCCAGCCACTATAGCAGCGACCGTTCTCCGGCACCAATTCCGTGGCTATCCGGCGGAGTGCATATGGCAGCCGGCCAGTGTATGAAAGCTTGAACTTTTATTGATGTCTTTTTTTGTTTTAGGTGGTTTCTATAGACATTTGTATGAGCAAAAACTAGGACCAAACAAATATACAGAAGACAAAAAAATAGAAAAAGAAGATAAACAGAAAGGAAGTGGTGCTACACCAGAGAGACCTCAGCAAGCAACTGAGGAATGCCCAGATAAACCTGTATCTTCTAAGAAAAGTTCTGATAGTTCACTGAAAAGAAATTATAGGAAAAGAAAAACCTCATCTGAGGTCAATAAAAAATTGTCTGAAGGGGAGATTGATGATACTGATGATGAAATTAATAGAATTAACCTAAATGATATAAGGGATGCAAAAAGAACTAAGAAGAATGAAGAAAATATTGATGCAGATTCAGACTTCTCCGTGAATGATCCAAGTGAAGGTGAAATTACACCTGAGCCTGTTGGGAAAAGAAATGAAGATAAATCTAGTGCTGAAGAAATACCTAAGATTTCTAACTCGAAAGAAACACTGAAAAAGGATAAAAATATAAAAATACTTGATATTAAGGAGGACATAAAAGAAACCACGCCAGAACATCTACCTCCTAAGGTAGATATTTGGAAGAAAAGAACAGTTGGAGAGGTATTTGACCAAGCATTAAAAAAATATTATGAAAGAAAAGCTGCAAGGTGCTGTTGAAACAAATAAAAAGAAGAATTTCTTCAATTTAAAATGTATTTCTTCAATTTAATAAAATGTAAAACATATATATTTTTTCTTATAAAATTGTCTTCTCTTCCTATACAGCAACATAATGCGCCTTGCAATGTACTGAAACAAAAACAAAAAAATAATGCATCTATCTAGATATGAAAGTGCGTGACGGATCCACCATAAGAATTGTGGCGCTTATGGTGGGTCCTAAACCGTACCACCATTAGTGCTGGTCTAGCTAGCCTACCTATGCGAGTGTCCGTTTCGATTGCTCGGCCACGACAAAGAATAAGAAAAACTACTTGCTCTTGAATTGAACCTCGTGAAAATGTAATTCTTTCTTTTTGTAACTGACAGGTTTTATTTTGTAAAAAATGTAGAAAGTACAAAAACATCGAAGGCTAATATTTTAGTGAATACTGAACTTCAAAATCATGGCCGCGCCATTGAAACGCGGAGGACTGCGTGGCCACGCATTACTCTTAAACTAAACATCGTGAAAATGTAATTCTTTCTTTTTGTAACTTAGAGGTTTTATTATGTAAAAAATGTAGTGTATCAAAAAGTTATTTTTCTTTTTCACGAAACTGTAGACAAAACACTTTTCTCGCTTAAAAACGCTTTTCTCCATAATATACTCACTGGCACATCTAACCGCCCACCTTTGTATTTCTGGTTAATTTTAAACTACGCTTATTGTTATACATTACAATTGATTTATTGATAATTTTACGATATATTAAACACACTTAAATAAACGTTAAAATAACAACTTTTAAACTAACATCAGCTGTAACTAATAGAATTATAAAGAATCAAGAGTATTCCCTGAAATGAATGGTGGGCGGTTAGATGTGCCGGTGAGTGTATATGGGATCCCGCTTGCTGCTGTGTTATATAGTTGTACTAGTAAAATATCCAATCCCATCCACCACTTGGATAAGTAGAACCGGCGGCGGTTTCACTCTAGGAAAAATAAAGTGTCTTTTCAAATAAGAGTCTGATGACCATGATTGGTCACCCTAGTGACAATTTTTAAGCGAGAAAAGTGTTTTGTCTACAGTTTCGTGGAAAAGAAAAATAATAACTTTTTGATACACTCCCAAGTTAAAATAATTTATCCTAGTTCGAAAGTTTGCAGGTTGTAGGTTGGCGAGGATTTTGTGAAGAGCTCTCCTCACCTCTTATGCGACTAAACAGCGCGGCAGTGGCGTACCGACCGACTTCCCTTCACCTTGGTTTTATGCCAAATATTGTTCCTCAAAATTAATAATCCACATACCATGCCAAATCTCGAAAAGATTGCTTCAAAGATGACAGAGCTACAAAGGCGTCTTTCTTGGTGCATTTTGTGGTGGTGTGGAGCTCTCCCATAATCCTCGCGATTTTCAGTTTGAACTTAATGAAAATAATCCTCTCAGACGATAACAATTTCGACCCGGTTTGCTCTGTAGGCGTATGTTAAAAAACCATGTTTTGTAAACGTTATTGGTAACCTGGTTTGGTTTGTTATGTAGATGGCCGAAGGGTTCGCAAGAAGGCTAACCGATAAATATTTAATATTTACCAATGAATTCCGAGACAGGATCATTTTCACCTTCAGCTCGCATGGTGCCAGTGATTTCTTCATTTTCAACCATAGGCAGCACGAGTTGAACAAATTCTGGAGTATATGGTGGGGCTATTGCATCTAAAACCTATAAATATTATTTTAGTTAACTAGATTTTATTCCAGACAATGAAAAGGATTACAGGTTGAACGGTCGCTCAAAACATAAGAGATTATGAATAAGATTTATATCTACCTCAGTAATAAAGTATCTAATGAGGGATATATCAGTATCTCCGCGTTGCCAGCACTGCTTGATGTATCTTAAGATAGGCACTACGCAGCCACGGCTTAGTAGATTCACCATACGATCTAGAAGCATTTTTCTCAACTCCAACTAAAACAATTAATAACAACGTTTGATTATATTGGAAAAACATGTTATGTAATAGGTTGGGGAAAAAGTTTCTTCGCATTTTATATGAAAATTCAAAACATTTTTTAATAAAGTTTATTTACATTTTACTAAAGTATGTAGGTGCCATTTTGTTCGATAACTTTCTGCCATCTTGCAGGTAGGGACATGTCTAGCATGTCCCATTGCTATAGACATTCTGGGGCTTCTGATCAAAAAACCGCGACAAGTGGTTTTGGCAGTCCTCTCGTGTTAACCTGACACTGCCTAAAGAATTCTGAAGAGACCGAAACAAGTGGAAATCTGAAGGTGCAAGGTCAGGACTATACGGCGGATGCATTAACACCTCCCAGCTAAACTCTCTTAATTTTTGCTGAGTGGCCAAAGATGTGTGAGGTCTAGCGTTATCATGATGAAAAACCACACCCCCTTCTGTTGATTAATTCCGGCCGCTTTCTCAGATCATTTGTTCGCAGTAGAGTTCAGAATCGATGGTCCTGCCTGGCGGTTGACCACGACCTATTTCGCACGTTCTTGTCGTACGTGATCCACTTTTCATCACCAGTTATCAGGTTTTTCAAAAATGGTTCGGTTTCATTACGTCGTAATAAAGAATCACAAATGAGTACACGGTTCATTAGGTTTCTTTCAGTGAGCTCATGGGGCACAAAACTGTTTTGTGGTCAATTTCCAGTTCTTCAGCTACATCGTAACTACTGATATGCCGATCTTGATCCACTTTTTCAAAAATGGCATCCATTTTATCCGTAACAGGGCGCCCAGAGCGAGGTGCATCTTTGACATCAAAACTTCCGGATTGAAAACGCTTAAACCAAAGTTGTGATACTCTCACAGACACTGCACTAGGTCCATAAACATCACAAATTATTTTTGCGGCTTGCGTTGCATTTTTAACTTTTTTGTAGTAAAATTTTAAAATGTATCGAATTTCTTCATTAGATTCACTCATGTTAACAGTAAGAAAAACAAATGAAAATCACACATTTTCCTAATTTGAATTTGGAATTGTGTTTTTTAAATTTAAACTTTTTAATAATGCCTAAACCAGCCAGATACAAATGGTATAGCCAAAGAGATTTTATTACAAGTTCATACATACTATTTGCGAAAAGAGTTTTTCCCCAACCTAAACACTATAATATAATGTTATATAGGTATCGATACTTGAAAATTCAAATGTCGTTAAGGACAAAATGGCGATATTGAGTTATATAAATCACCGTAATCAGCTTTTTAAGCGTAATCGATCTGTATTTTTATTAAAATCACGATAGCTCAATAAAAAAGGCCCACAATTTGTACGGCTATTTTTCTAATTTTCATAAAAAATGGGTGTAACATACAGATAAAAGTGTATTTCTAGAAATAGAAGGCTTACACCCTAAATAACACTGAAAAAATATATTTTGAAAACGATTTTGTCCTTTACACCATTGTACTACCTAAATTGTTTTTTTTATTGATGCTAAAAATATGTGCTTTACGCCAATGTCAATTTTAGTATTATCATTACATTAATGTTTGGACGTTAGGATCAAAAGCAGAAATTAATTTCTGCGATATAATATAATTAGGATATTGAGCTATATCTCACTACCTTTACAGTAAGTTAGTCCGTCGTTCCTTTCGCCTTTTAAAAATTTAAAAGGAACAGATGGGCATTTTTTAAGCCCAAGTCACACAGAGCGGGAGCGGCGCGGTCCGGGGCCGGGACAAGCGGGACGGCGGCGGCGCTATGCCGCGCCATAGCGCCGCTCCCGCTCTGTGTGGCCGAAGCTTTAGGCTGACGTAAAATATCGACTTTAATTTATTCAGTAAATGGCTGCTCACCTATTGGAATATGATAATAATAATGTAATGTTCAATGTGAGAGGACTCTTTCTCAAAAGGACAGCTGGATTTTGAAATTAGGATTAGTGGATGAGCAGTGTGAGTCGGGGCCAAGGTATCTTAACGAATATTCAAAATAAACATAATATACGTAAATATTGTAAATGTAATCTTCATCGTGTGGGTTGAAGATGTACGGTGGTAGAGAGGTCGGCGGAACTCGCAAAACCCGGTTCAGTATTACAGATCCGCTACAAAAGGTCATAGGTAAAATAAAAACATTTGGAAGTAACAAACTATCAAACATGTATAAGTCCAGAAATAATTTAATTTGGCGACAATAATTACACTGGAAAATAGATTTACCTGAACTAAAATTTCTAGTTCATCTTGTGGTGATTCGAACAATTGTACTAGAAGTCTCAACAGCCTGTGGTGAAGCAATTGGTGGCATGAAGCTACTTCATCCAATAATGCTAGGTGCACTGGACAGTGTTCCGTACACAGCTTGAAGTACGACGGTTCCGTGACCACACATTCTACCCATACTAGCACTCCCATTCCTACCACAGGGAATCTAAAAACAAAACCAATTTAAAATCCCGTTTATATAAAAAAATATGTTTTAGACGAAAGGAATTTCAATTACCTGATGCAATGATATAGGGCGGGTAGTTCTGCAACAAGTTCACTGGAACTCGCGGAACTGCTACAAACGGTGTGGACTTTTTCAATAGCTTGTACTGTAGATTTCAATTCGTCTTTTACAGGTTTCCCTGGCGTCACGCCTTCACACACGCTTGCTGCGTATGCTAGCAAATACATGTATTTTGACTTGTGTTCTGGATTCAATCTGCTTCCAGTCTTGAATAGGGCGTCCACTAAAAGTTCTGAAAGTTGTGACAACTAATGGTGTAAGTGACAAATCTCTCCCCACAGCATTTATACTTATGTTAGACACATTCTATGTTTTCTCAAAGATCCGGATTGTAAAGGTAGCTAAAAAAAATTGAGATACAATTTTATTATTATTTGAGTACACTACGTAATATTACCGAATAATGACGAATTATTTCTGAATTTTCAAACCGATTTATTCCAATTCCGAAAGTCAATTTTCCGAATATTATAACTTCGATGTTTCAAATGTACGATTTAAATGCTTCAAATGTTCAACACTCCGAAATTCAATATCTCGAATTAAAATAATAGAAGATTAAGATCATGATGTCGCCAATGGACAGTGAAAATTTCATGAAATGTGACCATTTCGAATTAAAATAATAGAAGATTGTGCGCCTACATAATTAAACGCCTATGTTAACATTAAGAGCAATATGTGTATACAATCATGCAAGCAAACAAGCATGCAGGCTTGCATATGTCGTGAAATGTTCACGATTTAATGATCTGGTCAAATTTAGTTGGCCACATCAAGAAACGCGACCATTTCATGAAATGATTTATTGAAAAAAAAAAGAATAAGCTATAGATATTTTACAATTATTCTTCATATTTATTTGCTAGCAAGCAAACCACTACTCTTAGATAAATGAAAGGCTCGCGCGGCGCTATGACGACTATAGAAATGACGAAAATTTCATGATGTGGGCAATTCTACGATATGGCCACGACACATACATGTCAATCAACCTAACCCGGTGAGCGTCAGAATGGCTGGTTGTCTGTGACGTTGGTCTATGAGAGTTGATTCAAAAATTGCTACATAATTGCTTATATTTGCTACATAGAATAAATAATTGCTACGTTGGATATATTATATTTAGAAATAAGTTTTTTTTACCAGCTATCCTGACGTTTGGTTGGCTGGTCACTTCCTAGTTTATAATCAGAGTTTCTTGAAATGTATTCCGTCAATAATTGCTACATATTTACTTCATTTATCTATTTTAGTAATAACTTCAAACGTACGTTAAATAAAAGATGTAGCATTTATTTAAATTATCCCAAAGAAAAGTGCCTGACAAAATAATAACAAAAAATAAGAACAGAGAACCCAGAGCTCTCTTCTCGTATGCGAGAGTAAGAGAGTTTATAAGTAGGTCAATTTGCGTTCTCGTTAAATTTTCTAATGCGAGTCCATATGCGATAGGTCATTTCATTATGCGAGTAGGTCAAATTGCGTTCTCGTTAAATCTTCTAATGTGAGTCCATATGCGATAGGTCATTTCATTATGCGAGTAGGTCAATTTGCGTACTCGTTAAATTTTCTAATGTGAGTCAATATGCGATAGGTCACTATGCGAGTACTGAAATTTTCGATAACTTAGAAACTGAATGAAAAATGGTAAACCATTTGATTGGCCGACTTATACCTAAGAGTTGCGGGATCCTGATGAGGTGCACCGGCGGCGGCTCGGGCTGCGTGTAGGCGCGGAACAGCACGGTGATGTCGGCGGGGTTAAGCGCGCCGCGGGACAGCATGGCCGCCAGCGCCGTTCGCGCGTTGCGCCACGACTCACCCGGCGTCAGCGCCAGCGTTATCGGCGTCACGTCGTGACCACTGCTTCGTCAAAACCGATATTAAATAAACAATGACAATTTAAATTTTTAACACTTAAAAGGGGTTGACAGTCAAAAGGGCATTAAGGCATAACAGTTTAGATTATTGCATATCCCATAGTTTACTTGTTTTTACTCTAGATATTAACGCAAAATAGAATAACATTTAAACTCGCGATTTTTACCCATTTTTAAAACTGGTTTAGCGGGTGTAATCACGATATATTTTAGGTTATAAATAAATATAGGTCCCCAGGAGGAGCTCGAGCCTACCCTGAATTAGGGCGATTAGGCCTTAGTCGACGCCATGCCACGCCATGCTGGCCCAGTGCCGGGTTGGTCGACTTCACACACAACCTTTGAATTTCTTTGCAGGTGTGGAGGTTTCATCACCGCAAAAACGTATAGGTCGAGTGCACGCCCCTACCCCACAATCATGGACGTTACAAATATTTTGGCATGCTTAAATATGTTAATAATAAAGAAAACAACACTTGACCGGTACACACCTATTTTTATTTTATTTTTGTACTATTTAGGCATTTATATTTTAACTCGGTAGTGTTAAGAGCAAACACACTATCATACATAATTGATGCTTTATTTGATGGTTACGTACGTAACGAAGCACGCGCCGACTGTACCCTGGGTTCTGGCAGAATGACCAGCGTCGTAGCCTGGCTGCGACATTTTGCTGAGTCAGAACCTTTTTGCCAGCACAGTATACTTACATACAATTGCATCGCGTTGTGGTAGGTAAGCTTAAGTATGTCTTCTTTGTATGTAATTTTGTTATGTGTACTGTATGTTGGCAAATAAATAAGTTATCTATCTATCTGTCTATCTATTAATTGCCTTGGTGATTTTTGTATAAAAGGGCCAAAAATATAGATTTTCATAAAATTATAAAAACGTTCGTTAGTCATCATAACTGATAAAGTCGACTTGAAAAACTAGCCAAAAGATACAACTTCATTAGTAAAGAGTAGTGACTTCATTTGTTGCTCGTTAAATTAAACCTTTACTTTTTAACTACTTCAACATTTAAAAATTATGAAGAATAGGGGATCAGACTGTTCACCATATTTTATTAATTTACCATATTTTATGAATTATTTTTAAAATATAGATTAGTAGCAGACGATTTGCAAAGAAAAGAACAGAGGTTGAAAAAAGAATTAAGTGATTTTTTAAAGTTTCAATATGTCTGTCTCTTTCAAAAACTATTTTTTGTATAGAGATTATATGGCGTTACTAACAAATGACGTCACAAGTGGGTATGTGCCTCTCTGTCTAATCTTGAATTTCAAACCTTTATAACTCCGTAAATTTTAAAGGTAGAACAAAATTCCTTGTAGTGTTTGATAGCAGAAACTAAGAAGTTTGGATTTATAAAATAAAAAAAAGTAGTCCGATCCCCTATTACACAATTTTACCATCTTATTTTTCGGAGAAACACTCAATGCATCCTTTAAACCTCCGAATTAAAAAAAGGTATTTGTGATTTAAATTGTACTTACTCGTAATTAGAGATAAATTAAAATATGAGTAGATAGAAAAATTGTTAAAAAAATATGAATAATATTTATGTTTTACTGTAAAAATTTACACAAAGTTTCGGTTTAAAGCTCCTGGCGCCTGGTCCGCCTAGCAAACTGTTTTCAGTTATTAAAAATCTCAATGGAGTAAGTATTGTTATGAAAACATAAATAAAAACATCATCACATCATACTTCTGGCCGTGCAATCTGTCTGAAGAACGTGTTGCTCTTGCATTTTTCGATTAAACATTTCCTTTGAATCTATACACACACAATATTTTAAAAGTGCTTGAAATACAGACTGCGTCAAAGGTTCTACTTCATATCTTTCTTACTAGACGATATTTAATGCGACATGTTCACTTACATTTGAGGATCACCCACGGTCCGTGGGATCACCAGATAAGTGTTACTGAAATAAATAACCGTTAAACATGAAGTCAGTCGATATTGTCTTTTCTTGAAAGACAATGTTTATCAAATGTTAATGTAAAATTCTTGCTGACTTCATAAAAGTTATAAACCACACTCCATGGAAGAGGAGTTGTGCTCTTGGAATGGTACAAATAGTCGTCTTTACACCAATATAGAAAATCAGTTACCAGAACCTTTGACTTTTTCAGTTTTTCACCATCAAAGATTATTGTCGAAAATTTACTGATACATATATTTTTATTGATATATTTCTTGCTATTTTAAGCAAACCAAACTTTTTGCGTTAGTTTATCTAAAAAATAGTTTTTATCAACATTTTTATGAACATTACAGATGTAATTGACTGTTTTTTTTTATCAAGAGTTATTTTTTTTATAATTTTCAAAACTTTAACCCGTAAAAGTATTACAAAAAAGAAAAAAAATATACTAGATAAGTTTTATACCTAATGGACACAAATAAGAGGGTGCCCCGTGAAAAAAGTGGAAAAAAAAATCTTCATACATTTTTGAACCACCCTAATAAATATGCAAGTTTTTCAGGTCATTTTAGGCTTTTTTAAAAGATCACGCGTTCCTTTCTACACCGCGCACAACAACAGTAACAGATATTTATTGAACCCTTCCCCTAATCTCCAAAAATTCACTTCGAAAAAAATGTGACCAATTGGACCGTAGACCAAGCTAATATGGCGTTGCCGCTACTCAAAAACCAATTTTGCTAAGTTTTAACACCATGGTATGGGCAGAAAATGATCGCGCAAAAAAAAAAAATGTATTTTTGTTTAATTTTTATTAAATGTATAAAAAATAAAACATTTTCTAAGGAAACCCCTAACGATACTATTTAGCCAGCTAGCTAATTATTACCGCAGAACAAAAAATCAAGGATTATCTAAACGATTTTTTAATAATGCTCAAAGGGCTATTATAAAAAACTACATTTTTTTACCAAATATTTCCTAAACTTTCCAATTTCCTTATTTAAATATCTCTAAATGGCCACGGTTCACCATTTCTTAAGGATTACAACGCATTGATTGAAAATTTCATACATGTATTAAAATGGAAAAACCGTATGGTGGAGAGTTGATATTGTACTTTGTGGCAAAATCTACGGCCTGACCCTTATACGATAGCTCATTTTAACGCTAGGACAAAAAGAAAAGTATGATTACTTTAAAATTATAAACTTATTTGAAAATCTATGAATGCACAAATTAGTCGCAAATTAAGAGCTAAACGTATATGTTTTTCTACGATCGTACATTCAGTAGTTTCCGAGAAACTGAAATCTGCAAAACATTACTCGTAACATGAGCTCAGTCGGGAAACCGTGAGTCTGCGGAGTCTATTTTGGTTTTTAAGTCTTGAGTTCGATTCACGATAATTTGTTTTTTATTTTTATTTTGTTCATGTTTCTTTTTTTATTTATTTCCGTGTGCATCTGGATTGAGAGCCTATTTTTCTAATTATTGCGAAACGAGATAACACTTACAGGGGTTTAACTTGGGCCCTCAATTCTGACGCCTGCATAAAGTGGCATAGCATAAATCTTAGAAAGTGCTATCCATGGGATAATAATTTTTATTTGAGAGTTTATTTTCTTATAATACATTACGATACAAGGATCGTAGGTGGCAAATTACAAACGAGGTGACTTTTGTAAGCCCGAGCCGCAGGCGAGTGTTTATAATGTCACGAGTTTGTTATAAAACCTAAGATCCGTGTGTTGTACGACGTTTCTCAATACACTTGTGAGAAAACTGATAATAAATAATTAAGTTGAAATGGTTAAGAAAGGTGTCCTACAAAAGTTATGATACTACAGGTAAAATTGATCATGTAGAAGATGTAAAAACTAACCTTTATTGTATCGCGCGCAATTTGAGTATCCTTACTATTCACATTTATCATTAAATATCAACACTTAATCACTCATAAAACAACATTCAATGTAAAACAATTAAATGAAAATTTTACAAATAATTACGGAGAAAAGGCTCTGGCGAATATTCAGCCTCTACGATTTGATTCTTTGTAAATCGAGATAGTTTTATTTTTATTACTGGCTGATAATATTTTTGATACAATTTGTTGAAATTAAAAAATATAAAATACTTTTCTCTTTGTATGAATCGATTTAAATATTTTTTATTATCAAAATGATCCTGGCTGAATAATAATTTAGAAGACCGTAGGAATTAAAAAAAATTGTAATAAAATCGCACTAGTGCGGTAAAACGCATTTACCGCACAGTTTACTGCCTTCGTAAGTTCAATTTTCGAGCAAGGTGTATTGAAAAATAAATTAAGAAATTCCCAAATCCTAAGAATGCGATATTACAGATTAATGGCGATTTAGCTTGGGCCCTCCATTCATGTATATCTATACTGAGAAATCTGCAGAACATGAATTTATCTAAAGAAATAATATCAATACGACTTAGGTATATTTCAATTCAATATCTTGGTAAATTAGTTAAAAAGAAATAACGACACAAAAGTAAATTGTTAAGTAAAAGAAATTCGAATTTTCGCAAAACGTCTGAACTGAGGGCCCAATATTTTCGGCAGTATTGACTAGGCTAAGCCTTCTACATTACCGCACATTAGTTAATATATTTTAACCAATTTTTAATTAAAATGCAAATTCTCTAGTTTCTTCTAGTAGAAAAACAACAGAAACTAACTATTGTAATTTTACGTAAAAGTTTTTTAACAGATGGAACAAGCCAAGCACGATCGCCCAGGTACTAAACATAAAGTGGACTAAAATGTCGAGTTGCGGAAACCACTCTGTACCTACTAATAAGTTAGAGTATACCTTTGTTGGGCACACCGGGTAATTTCTTGACTGAGCCTTTTCATGATGGCCCCACCTCTAGGTTCTTGTGCAAGAATATGCACAATTACTTGGCTGTATACATATGTGTGAGCACCATGACAGACCATTTTCTGTGAAAACACAACAAATATTACAATATTCTTTAATTGAATTAATTCTTGATGAAATTAGATTTTTTTTAGTTATACTACACTTTTTTCACTGTTTCATAGTAGACTTAACGTCAGGATGGGGCGGCTTACTTTATTTTCCATTTACGTATAGTATTATTATTAATTACAAGGTAAGAAATATGTCAGTGTAGTAGATATAAGCAGACAGCAATAAGAGCATGAGCACAAGCAGTATGCTCTGGAGAGGCATATGCTCAACAGTGGGCAAAATAAATGCTGGATCTTCTCCAACTAATAATAAAAGCAACTTACAGGTTTTTATCATATACTTATTAAGTTAATTTGTTCAAATGAGCTAATTTAACTTACAGCACACTCATTGACACTAGTCTGCCAGTCTTCAGAGCTTTGTAAGAAACCAACAATGGCAGATTTCAGCACTCTGGAAAACACTTCAATTTGCTGTGCAGCTGTGGAGATACTGGTAATCTCCCCTTGGAAACCAGCATCAGATATAAGCTGGAATTAATGAAGTAACTATATAAATTTAATAACACACATATCTACCGGGTTATTACAACCGCGAAAACCTCAGTGTCTATATAAATTTATTTAAAAATTGCTTGAAAGGTTATAAATTAAGTGTGGAAATATAATTCTAATCTAATTTTGAATATTAGATGACAATTAATTTTATTATACCAAAAGAAGCTCTTTCAATATAAACTCATTTGAAATAAAAAAATCTTATATTGTGCCACCTTTATGGTAAAATTTAGCATGAGACAATCTGGATATTCTTCAGCTAATCTGTAGATAAGGGACCTCCATGTAGGATGCTCAATCATTTCAGTAAGCCAAGCTGGTGTCTGAAAAAAGAGAGTATTGTAATATAAATGTGAGGCCAATTTAAAATAGATAGTTAAAAAAATACTCGCACACGGCCACAATTAGGCTCCAAGACTATGCAAAGCTAACTAGGTATATTATAGCTAACTATTCCCTTCACATAAAAAAAAGCTCGTTTATTCCCGTATGCCACCCCCTAGCTTGCCACCGGGGTGGCCAACGCCACTAATTTAGTGTTTTTTTCATATGTTCGCCACCGCCATATGTTCGCCATATGTTTTGACATTGCTTATTTATTTTTAAAAGTTAAATGCTTAATGTTTAAATGTAAAATTAACGTGTCTTATATTTATTTGGTTGAATAAAATTAAAAACACGTTATTCAATTTTGAAATGGCGATAAATTACTGAAATAATTTAAATCAATCAGTTTTGTAGGTTAGGGTTGCCAGATGTTCGATAGTAAAAGTATCGAGTCGGTTATGTATATACATATTACGATAGTTTTGACTCAGGCACATACATACATAAGATAATCTGATAAAATATAAATATAAATATCAAACATTCTTTTTTGTATTGTTTTAATTTCATGTGACTATTTAAATCTCCATTTTTAAAAATTCGCATACCTTTTCTTATTTTGGGTACTAGCCATGCGAGTCTGCGTTGAGTTAGCAGCCTCACCATCGATTTTGATGGTTTTAACCATATCAAAAATTTTTTAGGAACAGGTTTAAATTTGTTTATAAGTCTCAGAAAAAGTTTGATTGTATTTCAGAAGATATTTGAGTATCTTACTGAGGCTTCTAGATCGACGTCAAGCTAGCAGCCTCACCAAGATAGACGCCAGTCTATCCAGTCTATTAATTTACTATTTTTGTTCTTGACTGTACCAAAAACCGAATGTATGTAGAAGTTTAGAATCATTTTCTGAGTAAACGTCTCAACGAATTGAAAGTTTTTTTGCTGGAATAAGATAAACCTATTCCTAACAATTTTTTGGTATATTTACTTTGCTTGGACATACCTCCGTTTGACGGGAATCGTCTTCACGTCAAGCGTCAAGCTGGAAGCCTCACCAAGGGAGTGTAATATCTCGGCTTCTACTGAACCGATGTCATTGAAACTTTGTATACGAGATAAACCATTTACTAACAATTTTTTGACATATAAATCATAATGATAGAGCCAGTCTATCTTGGTGAGGCTGCTAGGTTGACGTCGATCTAGAAGCCTCAGTAAGATACTCAAATATCTTCTGAAATACAATCAAACTTTTTCTGAGACTTATAAACAAATTTAAACCTATTCCTAACAATTTTTTGACATGGTTAAAACACGATGGTGACAACGCAGACCCATGCGAAAAGTGCTGTTTTCACAGCTGTACGATACTTTTTTAATACGTATAATAATTTAGAATTTTGCCAGTTTTGGTATGGTAATCAACATCTGGCAAGACTGAGTTATAAGCAGTTTCAGCGCGCTCAAACGCCGTTCCGTTTTGATTTCACTCATGAGCCGTATTATCGCGATTTCTGAATCGGTACGCGAGTAATCGCTGTCAGTACTTTGAGCCGCGAAATCTGATTCGGAATACACCCGTGATTTCGCTCTGGAGCATGGGCGCCGTTAGCGGAAGATGGCGGCGGTCATGACGCAATCCGTGACGTCACAATGGCTGCCGTAATCCCAATGACAGTGATTCGGTACGCGGTTTTGGGTACTCAAAGTGATGTCAGCGCAAATCGGAACGCGGCCTTATATAAATGCTGAGAGAGACTGAGTCACCTAAGGTTTGCTGACAACATTGTAATATTCAGTGAAAATTATAAAGATCTCGAAGACATGTTGCAAAATCTTAATATGGAAAGTAAGAAGTGTGGTAAGCAGAATACAAGTAAAACCTGTATAATGTCAAACGCGGATAAAAAGCCTATCAGTGGACCATTGCACCCTGAGCTATGTCGACACATATACTTAGGTCAAAATATTAGTTTCGAAAACCAAACATTCGAAGAGGTAGAAAGACGAATTAAAATGGCTTGGAGAAAATATTGGGCCCATAATATATTTAAATCCAAAATACCAATAAGATTAAAAAAGAAAGCCTTCGACAATACCATCCTACCAATATTATATGGGTGTCAATGTTGGTCTCTGACAAGAGAAGTAGTACAAAAACTTCAAGTGTTTCAAAGAATAATGGAAAGGAGCATGCTAGGATTAGTCCTAAAAGCTCATCCAAAAAGTACGAAATATAAGAGATAGAACTATGCTGAAAGATGTTGCTGAGATGGCTTGTAGATATAAGTGAAGATGGGCAGGCCATGTTGCACGTGCTAATGATGGGCGCTGGAGCAAGCGAGTGCTTCACTAGTGGCCTCGGCAAGATAAAGACCGAGAGGTCGTTCTAGACCTTGATGGAGCAACGATATTATACAAGCAGTAGATGGGACCAGGACTAGACTGGCTGCTGACAGGAAAAAATGGAGTGCGTCGGTGGCCTTTGTCCAAAAATGGACTTCCCAGTAATAAATTAAAATTAATACTTGTAATATTTTTGGGAAATAAAAAAGGCTTTATTATTATTATTAATGTTTTCAAAGCCCTATTACCTTTGTAGGTGTACAATCAACTAGGCTATGGAGAAAAAAAAGTGGCAATCTAAAATAATTTAAAGATACTTAAAGGAGGATTTATTGCAAGGAACAAACTATAGAGCAGTAAGCAGGTAAAATTAACTCTATTCAGTAAACAAATATTATTTCAAACTTACTTCACCCTCTTCTGTAAATATAGTGTCAGCTTTTTTGGGATCAAATGTTTTCAAAATCATGTCTTTCAAATGGTTTTCCACCATAGCTTGGACTTCTGTTACTTTAACTCCTGTTTGCAAATAAAAATCATGTTCAAACTAAGAATATAGTGCAAATAAAATTGGTAAAGATTGAGATTTTATCATTTACGCTAGGAAGTTTCTTACCTGCAAGTATTAACCACTCTGCTAATAAATTAGCCATTTGAGCAACAGCACTGTAGTTGATTGACAATTGTTCTATAACTTGCTCTGGGTTACCCCCTGCTTGGAAATATCTTTTGAGCTGACTGAATATGCCAGGCTCCATGATATAATCGGGAGTTTTGAATTTTTCCAAGCACTCCTGTAGGACTTCCTCTGGATTCTCAATGACATCCTCAGCGCCTTCATCCTGAAACATAGTAAAAGTTTAACCTCATAGTGACAAGTTAACAAAAATAGAAAACAGTATGCTGAAAAATATTTTTTACTTCAAATTGACTGTGATTTGCGCCTTCCCATACTCTTTCTTCTTCATATTGGCTCGGCATACTATTGAATGTGCCGGTAGAGTAGAACAATCAAACACCAGTCCACTAAAACTAGCGTTTATATAACTATTACGAGCCTGCAAGCTTGTTCCTTTTTCCTAGACATAGGAGTAGCTTAGCTGGCTTAGCGCTTGATTAAAATTTGTATTTCTCCCAATATTTCTATAAAATTCGATCGATATCGCTCGCTTGCTTTGTTTTTTGGTCAAGAGCCAAACACTGAGCAAGTAATCACGAACCAAAGAGAAATTAGGTCAAGAACCCTTGTCAAGAACTATGTTTTTTTATATATTGTTTTACGGCTCTGGGTGCGGGCCCTTTTAAGCCGGTGAACTATGTTTTTTTTTTAAATAATGTTTAACGGCTCTGGGTTCAGAGCCCTTTTGAGCCAGTAGTAATGTCTATATCCGTTTTTTCTATATCCACACTATGGTTTGCATCGTATTGTTCTGCTGATTTGGTTGAAATTAGTAATGAATTAAAGAAAACACCTCCAACTAAACTACAACAATTACTTGCTGAACCTGCTTTTTATAAACCTGTAGTGAATTTTATTTCAAACACCGTTGAAAAACTATAAAGTGAAGTGGAGTGTAGTGAACTCAATTCAATTCAATTCTTGGGTGAATACTCAAGTGAACTTTAGTGAACTGAACGAAAAGAAAACAAACAGCTGTTTTCTGTGACAGAAACGGACCATTGACCGGTGAACTATGTTTTTTTTTATATTTGATTTTACGGTTCTGGCTACGATGCCTTTTGAACCGATCGTAAAAGGTTCCACTCTGTCAAGACAGTGCTGCCATACAGTAGAGACTAAAAATCAAAGAGGCTAAAAATCTGTACATCTCTCACAAAAATCCGTACAAAATCCGTACGTACATAAAAAAAGTTAAAAACTCTGAAAGAAATACAGATTTATTTATTTTTAAAGACAGGAAACAATGCGTATTTTACATACAAAATAACTTTTGTTAAGTTTTTTTGTCGTCCGAAATCAAACACTTCATAAATTTAAACGAAACATAAATTCTTATCTTTCTCTCTGTTTTTCTTAGTAAAACTCGACATCATGCTTTTTCTGTCTGTGATAGTCGAAGTAATATCGGCAAATCGGCAATTCCCTTTGAGACAAAGGCAATTCCCCATCTCCCGCTTAGTGTGCCAGCACCAAGTTAAAAAAAATATCAACTACCTACTACGAAAATAAAAATTAAATAATGTAAATTAAATAGTATATTATTCCGTACAGAATGTTCTTTTTCCGTACGTGTACGGACAAATCTGTACATATGGCAACACTGGGTCAAGAACGAATGGAATGAATGGTAGGGAGGGAAATTGAGGGAAAGGGAATGGAAAATAGAATGATATAGACTCAGAGCACAGACTACGCACCCTGCGTTCCGAGACGCGCTGAAATCGATTAAAGCACCCGTAATCGCGTTCCGAACACGGAACTTGGTCCGTGGTTCCGAATTACTGTCAGCTGTCAAAACTCAAACGTTTTTTTGCTTTTCTGATCGCTGACAGCGCTGAAAGTCTGAATCGGAATACGCACTTAGAAGAACCAGATTCAGACTACCAACTCTCAAACAAAAAAATACTCGCCGTAGAAATGACATTTCTGATCTCACATGACATTTCTTTTTTTTTTATTATGCAAGGCCTTATTGGCAAAGTGAAAGTCTGCATACAGCCACGCACGATACCTACCCGGTGGTACTAAGTAAAATTGAAATTTTTATAAGAATTGGACGTTTTCCAGACAAATTTAAATATGCTCACACAAAACCTTCGAATCTTTAGTATACAGGTTATTGAACATATTTAATTTGTCATAAAAACGTCGACCATCAAAAATGAAACAAGGAAAGACTATTTATTAAAAGATTTATTTATGTTAATACTAGAACATGGTCTGCGAATCTCCTTTTCCTTTCAAGTGTACAAAGCCAAAAGCCAAAGTGTGGTCTTTTTTGACATCATACGAGAGCCCCATGCCAAGTGACATTTTGTCAAATATGACTGCTGTGTTTTTTAGAATCCGGCCAAGTGTTAACCTAGAAAGAAATTCCATGTTATTCTAGAAATATGAATACTTGTTATACCTGTTAAATATGAATTCCTGTTTGGTCACCAAAGAAATATTTAAAACAAAAAAAACAACTTGTGTAAAATAAATATTTACCTTTTTCTTGACGAGAGCAAGGAATTGTTTATTGATTCCAGCCTCTACATTTAAATTTTAGACCATTTTATTCAAAGTGTAAAAATCTACTTGCTTCTTTGCTCTCTCATATTCCTTATAAATATTTCTGCATGTAGGAGTAAGTTTACTCAAATTTTGAATTATTTTTCTCTGGCATGATTGTTTTGCCGTTGGAAAAGTTGGGGTTCTGGTTATGCCACGGTCAGTAGTGGCAGATGTTGTGTCAGCTGTAAGATATAAAAAATGTATAATAATTATAAAAATAGTCAGGTTAGCAATACAAGTGAGCTCTATTTAACTGACCTGAAGTGGAAACTGTTTCGACTTTACTACTACTTCCCGGCAGAGGAAGCTCCTCTTCAAGAACAAGTTTGTTTCCTGAAATTTTAAATTTCATTAATGTGAATTTATGCAAATCATAGAACAGTTAGCAATACAAGTGTGCTCAATTTAACTGACCTGAATGAAGTGGAAGCTGCTTCATCTTTACAATAAGTGTGATCAAAATGTCTCTGCTTAAAGTAAGTGTGGTCGATGACAGTGACTGCTGCATCTATGAAATTGAAAAAAAAAAATAGTTTTATAATTTTACACATGCCAGCCAACATCTACCTGCTGACTCAAAAGAAAATATAAAATAGGTACCATGCCATGATAATGAATCAAATTTTACGATAGTCTCCCCGAAGATAACCCACCGACTATCTAACAGCTTGGAAATATGATCTGTTAGGTACATAAGTGCTCCGTTGGGTTTCCACTTGAAATTTTATCTGGCTTAAACAAAGATGGGTGAGCGCCGCATAGGAGCTTTGAGCCCGCTGCACCTTTGAATCTTTTTTCGAAATGTTTTGAGCAGACAAAAAGATTTTTCAGAGCCGATCTTTGAAGCGTATCATCCAAAACTCACGTAAGGTATTTCAAAAGTCAACAGGAGAAAGGCTTCGGCTTCGAACTTCGAATACAAGCAAGATTTTGAGGTTAGGTTAGGACCCACAGTCTACATGCACGCACTGCACGCACACACACAAGTATGGCGGCAGTCTGACAGACAGACCTTTTTTTTTTCAATATGGCGGCATGAGAAATGTCATATGACTTCGGAAATGTCAGTCATCGCTATTGTCAGTAAATTCTCTATGAAGATTATGGGAAACCTTCATGACCGTCCCTGGTTTTGTGCGCCACATTTTTGATGTACATGGTTTACAACGAATACGCATTAAAAGAAATCCACCCAGAAAGAATACACTTCGGTTAGGTTAGGTTAAACTGTTGTCAACAACAGGCGGAGGGAGACGAGCGAGCGCAGCGAGCGTGCCGCGGCAGCGGCCGGCGACCGCAGGAGATTACTTCTCAAAAAGGCTAATGGTTGGAAAATTCGAGTGCGCAAAACGGGTCGGTCATAATCTGCTCGCACAGTTTTTCCCGTCCAAGGCAAGCATGTAGTACACAAAAAACTGTCTGTACAAAACTGTAACACGAAAAACGGTCTGTACAAAACGGAAACAAGCATGAACCCCACTCCTGAAAGGCCGTGACTCAGAGGAAATAGACGATCGCTTGATCGCTTCGCTCCCTTGTAGTGATTAAACTAATCCTATTCTTTTTTCCAAATTCCGTTTTCCCTTGTACATGAAATCGTAAACACAAACTGGTAAATATTCAGTGGGTTTGAATGAAATCTTTGTATTACCTATTAGCAATTGAAATTCACGCACAAGGTTAAATCAACTTCTTTTACACTATTTCATCAAATCAAATCAACGGCCCGTTACAGTCCACTGCTGGACTTGAGCCTCCTCCACTTAAGTGGAGGGTTTTGCCATAATCTCCACGCTTGGCAGGCGGGTTGGAGATCGCAGATTAAAAGGTTACTGTATCAGAGAGCGCTGCTGCCCGTTCCCTGTTCAATGTGTAGTCCCTAAGTAGCCTCTTACGACACCCACACGGGAAGAAGAAATTAATAAATAATTGTTTATGTTATGTAGTTATGATTTGTTATTAATTTTATTGTTGTTTCTAAGTAAATACTTGAATTTAGTATTCATCTTGCATAGTAAAGTACCTACCTACATACAAGCAAAACATTTAATTTTTTATTAAAGGGTCGGACGGGACGGGCCACACTACCGTTGATCAGTGTGGCCTAGACGTATGTCGAGTACGAGTAATTTTCTATGGATGTAATATTATAATTTCAAAGTTACTTACATCCTTATTTTGGGGTCATTATTTGGACTCGGAGAATCATCATCATCATCTCAGCCGGAAGACGTCCACTGCTGAACATAGGTTTCCAACGTGAATGGTCCTGCGCTACATTCACCAAGACATCCGTCCACCTTGTGGGAGGCCGTCCAACACTACGCCTTCCGGCCCGTGGTTTCTTCCCCTTCGGTTATCGTCACACTCAGAGCAAAATTGGTACTCCGTATTCCGTTTTTATCTTGAAACACTGTTGTTTTGATTTAAAATATCTACTGCCAAGGTATCCCATAGGTCCCACTCCCACTTAGATAATAGGTTCGTAAAAATAAAACACGGTGACTTTTGAAGACTAATGGTAATAGTTTAATTCAATACTCCGAACATTTTAAAGATATACTTATGAAAACAACAGTTGATTAAGAACAAGCGTAAACTTAACAATTCAAAAAATAAAATAACTTTGAAATTTTTTGTTTGTACAAAGTACTTCGATCAAAGTAATGTAATCGCTAGTTTTATCACTAACTAGGTACTTAAGTAATAATTATTAGAACTATAAAATTTAATTATGTTTGATAATACTCTCGAATGGAATAGTTTAGGATTTGTAAATTGTGTTCTCTTAAGTTTAACCATTTAATGGGAAACAAAATTATTCATGTAAGTAAGTACGTATGTAAAATTAATGCATCAAAATCAATATACTTACGAGAAATTATTTCATAATTTTATTGTGAATCGTAACTAAAAAATCCAGAAACATCGTAAATTACTTAAATTAATCTGTGAGTAAATGGATATTGATGAGCGAGAGAGATTTTTTTTCCCAAACTGACCTACCGCTATGTATGTAAAAATGGTAATACAGGGTGGCCCATTTAGATGGGTCAGTATGGGTAACTCTGAGATTATAGAGAGAGAGAGATCTGTTCGGGTTCTCTATTGAGTTCGAAAAATGTTGCCGCATTTTTTTATATCGAACACGTAGTGTCGATAATTCGGTAGTACGATGTTATTTTTTATCGATGCTTTATTGGTGCGATGTAGTGTTAGTGCGAAAAACTCTGTTTCGACAAACCCTACCGCGATTACTCATTAGTTCGATAATTTATTGCTTCAATTACTAAGTCGAGGATAAAAAAATAAATGATTGCTTCTGACGGCATGACAGATCTCGAAAAGGTCACCTTTTTAGCATTTATAGGGCCATACGTAAATAAGAAACGCGGTTTTTATTTTTCAAAATTTGGGCTTTATCTTGTTATTTAGCCTTAAATGTAAAAAATCATCTTGTTGGCAACGCAACATCAAAAATCGTATTCAGGAAGTTTAGACTTCCTATTAGATTAGACTAATTAAATTTTTATTTATGAAGTTTCACTTATAGTATAGTATTTCATCAGTATCAAGTGGTTTTGCTAAGTAGCATGAGATACACAGACAGCCCTAATCCTAAGACTAGGGTGCTGTGTACGTACGGTGAAGAACTCCAGTAATTTGATAGTAGAATCACTGAAGCCACCACGTGGCCGCTGTAAGTCATCAATATACACTGAGAAAAAAAATATTGTCGTAATTGTAGGTGCTGACACAGCGCTAGCGCTTGGCTAGCGGAGGCAGCCCCTCGCCTCGAGTTTTCAGTCTCTACGTAACAGGGCAACAGGGAACACGCGCTTTCTGGTTTTCAAAATTGTATCGTGTTGTACAATACAAGTTCGGACTTATTTCAGTGTTTTCATTTATTCCTCTAAATAGACCCAAGTAGAATAAATGAAAACAGATTTAGCGTAATGATACCATAAGTTTTAATTTCAGTGCCATTTGCTGCAAATAACTTATAAGTACAATCAGCATTTTGACTTTTAAAGTTAACCTTTGAAACTGGAATGACTGAAACATTAGCGCCTGTATCTATTAAAAAGTTCATACCCGTCTTCGTGTCGGTTACGCATAAGCGATGATTTTCATTAAGGTCGACACACTCCGCCACCGCACCAGACTGTACCGGAGCTAGTTTCCCTTGTTGGTAGCCCAGCTGCACGGAGATTCGCACTTCTTGGCTGCCTCGCGAAACCTGTAGTGGAACCTGCACAACCGGTCCGAGTTCTGTGGTGAGCGCCTTGTCCTGGACTGCGAACGATATCTGCTGCGGTTCCAACGCATACCACCGCGTTGGTCTGGTCGTCCTCGTCCTCCAATGCTGTTCACCTCACACCGTAACGCTTTGAGTTCTGATGACAGGTCCCGCACTTGCGCTAAGAGCTCCAAGTTGAATTGGTTGATAGCTGAAGACGATGATGCGCCTGAAGTTGATGGCCTGCTTGTCATTGATGGTGTTTCAACCGCTGCGATGTCGCCGCTCTGCAAGTTGTCCATAGTCTTATCTGCTATTCCCGCAAGGTCGTCTAGCTTAGTATCTGCACTGGAACTTGCTAAAATTGCGCGTACCCAACCAGGTAATCGTGCCATCCATAGATTCCTTAGAGTATCACCGGCTGTACCTGAATTTCTAGCAAGCTCTCGCATCTTCGCCAGCAGTTGCGATGGACGTTGGTTGCCGAGATCCATTTCCTTGACGAGCTTATGAAATAGAGCTTCTGCACTTTCTTGAAAAAGCTTGAGCAACCGAGCCTTAAGAACTGTATAACGCTGCTGCGCCGGTGGTTCGTCGATCAAGTCGGTAATCTGACTTAATTCCTCCTTACCTAGCTTTGATAAGACTAGGTCGTATTTGACAGTTTTACTCGAATGCTGCGGTCCCAAGATTGCTTCGAATTGGGCGAACCACATGCGCGGCATATCCGTCCAAAAAGTTGGTACTCTTGACGATAGCTGATAGCGGCCAAGTCATTATTGACTTGCTCCTGCTGCTGTCTCCGCTGCTGTTCTTTTTGCTGCCGCCTCTGGTGTTCCTCTTGCTGCCGTTGTTGATCCATGATGCATTTACTTATGAAAACAGTGATAGAATAACGTAAGACCCGTGATGTTATGCACAGTGAAATTTGATAACGTGCAATGAGAAATACCGAAAAGGGCAACAGGGGTCACCAATGTAAAAGGTGAGTCCCTACGCTGGTATTCTACTTGGGTCTATTTAGAGGAATAAATGAAAACACTTAAATAAGTCCGAACTTGTATTGTACAACACGATACAATTTTGAAAACCAGAAAGCGCGTGTTCCCTGTTGCCCTGTTACGTAGAGACTGAAAACTCGAGGCGAGGGGCTGCCTCCGCTAGCCAAGCGCTAGCGCTGTGTCAGCACCTACATAATTAAAAACAACATTTCTAAAAGGCGGAAATGTCAAATTTTATCAATACCTTTGTGTTTTTATTAAATATTACAAAATAATTTAATTTTTAAGTACGTTTTATTAATTTCGTAATGTAATACCTACAAACGGGTTTTATTAAATTTCGGAATTATTATTCTGTACTTGGGATTGCAGAATTTTATATGTATTATAAAACTTTCCTTGAATTTGTAAGTAGTGTCCTAATATCAAAAGGTAAAGTTTAGTAAAGATTACAAATAAGTTTTACTTAATTGAGGAAATACCATGGACTATTATTTTTAATAAGGCATTTCTTATTTCTATAATTCGTGAACTTGTTTTTACAATGAGTTTTGTTTTTCCACACAAGAGTAAATTATTATTTCTCATTATAGTTACGGTTATTAGTGTTTACAATCACTTTTCTATGAATTAGTAAAGTTTACTAGTAACTAGACATGTGCCTACTTTGATGTTTGTGGCTACCGCTGCTTGCACTCATTTGCGTTTTTGGTCAGTGAGTGGGCGTGACGTGCGACGTGAGTTCGGTGTGATCGAAAAATATAAATTGGTGCAGTGCAAAATAAAAAACAATTTTGATGTGATGGATCACTTAACCTGTGATATTTTTGTAGAATCGTGTTATTTGTTGACTATTTTCAACTATGTATTACTTACGTCTAAACAAACAAAAATTATGTTCTTTGTCTAAGAATAATTAACTAGAAAAAAATAAAGTTACTTTAGAAAAGTATTCTATATTTTATTTATAATAATTTGCACCTATCCATAAATTAAGACTTCGAACAATTTCCTTTGTACATGCTTAATTAATAAAAAAAAATAACCAGCATTTTTTATAGGCCCTATTAAAGTTGTGACTTGAAATTACATATCTACTCGTATTAATTAAATGCAGTAAGCGGTGATATAATTTCTAGTGTTCTGTTTAATAATAATGAGTACATTACTTATTATACCGCTAAATTTTCAATACCCGATATTCTTTTGGAGGAGAATATACTCATGAATATAAACTTTTTACTTTATTTTAATATGTATTTACATTTGATTGTTTTGTTGTGTTGTTATTTTTTAATTCATAAAAATTATCATGTTAAGTTTAAATAATTCATATTAATTTAAGTTCTTCTTTTGTGAATACACCTGTAAAGGTAGGGTTTAGTGAAACATATTATAAGCAAGTACAACCGCTGTATACACCTAAGTTCAATTCACATAATAAAATTTCATTTCATTTCAACAACTTTTATAAAGGAACCAACTCTGAAATTGCGAAAGAACAATCAGCAATTTCATACAAAATTTCAATACATATACGGCCAAAAATTATGAAACAGCTGATATTTTTTTCGCAATTTCACAGTTAGTCCCATAGTAAAGGTCGTTCATAGTAATGAGTACATTCATCTCTAAAAGTTTATCGGGTTTAAAAATTTTTGCGGTAAAATAAGTAAGTAATGTACTAATTACTATTAAACACAACACTAGAAATTATATCACAGCTTACTTGCATTTAATTAATGGATATGTAATGTCAAGTCTCAATTTTAATAGGGCCTATGAAAAATACTGGCTATTACAATACAATTTTATTATTTACACACCTAAAATTGTGAATCCTAGTCACATGATTCGTAAAACCAAAAAATAAAACACTAGATACAACAGCAGTTTCATAATTTTAACGACTCGTTTTTGTAATTCCTATTAAAAGTAAGCATGTTACATTATTTGGATTCAAATAAATTTTACTCATTATTAGTAAACTAAAATTGTTATTCCAATTGAACTTGGTCTTTTGCCGTTAGTAAATACAATAAGTAAAACTCGTTTCTAACCGTTACAGTAATTTAATTGTCCTGGGAATCACTAAAATTTTAATAATTATTAATATTATTTCCTTGTAGCTACTGAAGTTTTTTCTCCGTGTATGACGTCAAAATACAAGCGTTTTAAATGTCCTATTAAAATTTATAGTTCCGAGTCATTCACTGGATAACAGACTATCAAAATTATACACTAAACACTCAAATAGGTCATAATTTATTCATTCAAGAAACGTCAGTACAGTTGTAAATTTTAGTATGAAATATGATTGCTAAAATGATTACGTAATATGCATGTATTTTACTTTTTATTTAATTTGTTTTTTCTTCAATACGACCAGGTTTGATTCTCGAACCAAGTACTAGTATTTTTTTCAATCTATGAATGCAGTTTTTCTTGTCACTAAAAGCGATGATATGGTTCCTTAGAACAGATCTCTCTATGTCTATAGTCTCAGTTTTACTCATAATGACCTATCAAAGTGGTCACCTGTATGGCGCGACTCTGACTATGGAGGGGGCGGATGGCTCAGACGAGTGCACGGGACGGGTACCACCACGTGCTGAAAAAAGTAAAATAGTACACAAGGTATTCAGTACTAGTCTATCAAAATTGGTCCATAAAGCAGTAACATTATTTTCCTGAAGTATAAAATAAAACATGATGTAGAGAGAGATCCTACCTACAAAATGAAAGTTATGGGCCAAACTCGAACACTGGTTAAAATTACTGATTATAAACTAACGAGAAATAATACGTTAAATTGTAAATGGTTTGTTTTAGTTCACAATTTTCCGTAAGTTTATAATATCGCGAGTAGCGGCGTTCTAATCTTACGGTGACATAATATATTTGGGAAGTTCCTATGGTCACCTTCCGGCTCCATCATCAGACCAGCTCCATGGTACCATAATATTGTATTGTCATCGAGGTTACATAAGTGTACCAAATTTCAGCAAAATCGAATGACAGCAAGTGCTTTAAAATTGAGTTGCAAGATTCCACCCGAACATACATACATTGCAAGTTAAAAAAAAGCGTTAAGTTAAGCTTGTAAAAAAATAACATTCACATTAATTTTGTTTGCGCAGTATTCAAACTAAACACGAATCCTTACTCAATGTTGAACAATTTCTTCGCGTTCACATAACAAAAAAAAAAAACGCGTGGAGTTACAATATTATACCAACGGCAACAACGGCAACAATCTGTCTGATCTGACAGTCCGCCATTTTCTGCGTGACGATATCCTTGTTGTACGTGCGTTAATTATATATTTCGTTCTTTGTCTGCATACGTAATCAAAGTGTTTCTCAAACTTTAACGCCACCATAATTTGTTTCAGATCATTAAATTAAATAAAAAAAATATTGGTCGGGTTTTCCATTCGGAACTGTAAGAGTAGAAATACAAAAGGTGGAACAATTAGATTTTTCAGTTTTCCAAGATAGGTTCAGTAGCAAAAGAATAGTAAGAAAAAGTATCAAACACTGTGTATTAAATAACATAATTATGCACAAAAAAGTATTTGATTTATGTCTATATTCATGATCGAATCGGAGATGTTTTGAAAAGATGCCAGGTCAGGAGTACCTCAAAACGACGAGAATGCCTGAAGCACGGAGACAAATCTCCGTAGATGAATGTGAACAAAGTGAGGGAAATGTGTTTGGTTTGGATCGTGCAAGTAGAAGGAAATGGTCTCTGCCTACCCCTCCGGGAAAGAGGCGTGATGATTTATGTCTATTTATCAGTATTCTTATATTCCAAAAATAATGTAGATAACGCAGGGGAAATTTTCCCGACAGACAAAGTTTGAGAACCAGCGAGGCAATGATGACGTAGGTATGTTCCAAATAAGAGAATACCAGGCGCAGTATATAATCATTACAATAATCATAAATAATCATAATAATAATTTTCATCAAAATTTCCTCATTCCACCACACACAAGTCACCAGTCTGATACCATATTTTTGCCTTCCGGACTTCAATGTATTTTTGCTATCCTATCGATAATATCATTAGAAAGTGTAAAACTTCCTACAAATAAAAACCGTTTGTGCAACGTTTTGGAATTACTTTGTTTTTATCATTATGTAGTTATTTTGTTACTTTTCATGATGGAGTTAACTTATAATTGAATTAGAGAAATATTCAATGAATGTTCAAAAAGTCGAAGTAGAAGTTAAAGTGATAAAGATTAGAACTAAAGTTATTACGATATAAGTAGACATCTAAATCAAAGGTTCCACAATCTTTTTAGCTTCGATCAAAGAAACCATTACTATTTTATAATTTTCTCGCATATTTCAGAGAAAAACACTATACAAACCAATAACTCGAGGGGTGGCGCATTCCGAATCAGACTTTCAGCATTGTCAGCGATCAGAAAAGCAAAACAATGTATGGCTGACAGTGATTCGGAACGCAATTACGGGTACTTTAATCGATTTCAGCACGTCTCGGAACTGTTAATACCTGTAACGAGCCAGCTCAGCCCCTCGTGTTCAGGTGTAGCCGTGGGTGGACGATTGGTTTTCTTCTCACGAAATAAGAACACACATGTTTGATACAGCTTTGCTGTTTATTGTAGATAATATCTTTGGATAAAAATACAATGATTACGGAGATGCACAAAGGTTTACAAATATTCCACATATAGAAAGTTCAGGGAAAGGAAAAAGAACCAGCGAGCTCATAGAGCAAGAATACATTGTTGCCAGTTGATAATAGTCGATTTAAAAGTGTATGCTTTATAAAGCGGCCTATACACTCACAATCCAACAGGAACGTAGGGTTGTTGGACTATTACACAATAAAAGTCCTTGCCTGCGGCTCTGACTTTAAGCGTGCCCTCGTCCAACAATAACTAATTTTTCATCTCTCATGCTCTGAAAGCTGTCCATCCCAGAGAAAGGATGCAAGTCCAGTTTTAAGTATCACATCATGTGACTTTGAAATTCGAACCTTTCTTTTTACTATTGGCATAGAAAGCTACACACAATAAATCGCAAAGGAATATAAGCTACAGCTTAATAATTCTATAATTAATTTTATTTGAACTAAAAAGGAAATATTTTGCTTGAATTTACTTCAATTAGGCTAGATTAATACGAAATTCACGTATTTACCTAGAAATAATAATAAAATCTCAAAATAAACAATTCTTGTTTTAACTTTGTATGACACGATGTATATTTGTATTGTATTAAAGGTTTTTTAAAAAAAGGCTGGAAAAAAATGCTGGTGAAAAAATTATTGTTGTCTGAGGTCTTAAGTTATCAATGTTTTGATAAATTATTTTGTTATTTATATTTGTTTTAACCAAGAAATAGTAAAAAAATAAGTTGATTTCCGCTTGTGCGTGATTTTTAAATCAATATAACCAACTGAAGACAGTTTGTGTGTCAAATACGATGCGGTGCACTAATATGGCGTATGTATGTAGTCCTTAACGAGTATTATTTTTTACAACTGTTTTGTTTACTTTTCTTGCAATCGAAATGAAAATTAGTGTTTACCTTGTGGAAAACTGATTAATTCCACCCTCACACTATAAGCGCCCTCGCTACGCTCGTGCGCCAAAATACTTCGGGTGTAATTGATCGCTTTCACCCCTCGGTTGACAATCTACTATTGCGGCCGCGGCAGTAATGTACTATTTGTTTAGTTTTGTTATTAAGCTTAAGATTTTATAGTCTATTGTGTGTGGTACATAAACGAGCTCGGGTTTGGCCGGGTAATAAATTATGAAGGATTTTGCTGGATTGGTCAGTTTCCAAAGAAACGTCTACTTATTTATCATGAATAGCGGTAATATGTACTTCTCAAATATAAAATGAAGTACTTACCTTCTTGCGAAATGATAAATTACATACCTACTCTTTACGTCAATATTCGGTGAGATAGTTCTTGTAAGGTTCTTTTTGAAAATAAAGTATCTACGCTATAACAATTTAACTGTAAACTAATTTGGAAAAAAAAGGTAAAGCCAGCTACAGCATCGCTTATCCTAATAGTTAATAAAAATCGCATTTTATTTTTGACTACGTTACCTTAGTATTGTATATTGTTACCATGGACTTGTGCGATTGGTTGCAAGCTGAATGCGATCCAGTACCCACTACCCACTACCCACTACCCAGTGCGGCAAAAGCCATTTAAGCCGTATCTCGCTTACGGGCGTATAAAATTGACGTGGTCACATTACAATATGTAATTTATAATAAACTTCTAATTGTTAGGCAATAGTAGGTCCCATCGACTATGTGATTAGGTCCATATTCGGTACCTATAATATGTAGTAAGTAGTAGATAATACAGTTACTTAGGTTATTGAAATTCTGAGATTTAAATAAACGTGAGTTTTACATTGTGTTGGGAAAAAGACGAATTATATATATTATAGCATAATAATCTAATTAAGATTATTTAATTTACAGTACCTTATAGTAACAATTTCAAACGTCAGGCAAATGTTTACCCTGCTTTTATATAGAAATGTGTCCAAAATTTTTTTAAATTGGTTCAAGAATAGGAATTTTCTAATAAAGTAAATACTTTTCTAGGAAATAGGGTATTGTACTGGTTACCATAGGCAGTTCCGATAGTAAGACAAGTTAGGGATAAGAGTTAGAAATCGTTAGTTTATACAATTAGTGCCGTTAATGCAGGTAACGCAAAGCATTTATTTTACAAAAGATCTATCACAGTTCCTTTATATTGATTGTCTTTCGTTCCCTTTGTAAGGAAAATATCATTTGCTTTATTGTGAAAAAGATCCCACTTTTTAAAAGGTAGACATTCTTTCAGCATGATTTGCCTTAGGCATATATAATTAAAATAAGTAGGTACCTAGCATTTTAGCTTATTTCTTGCCGTACCTATTTGTCAGATGCACTTTTACAGTGTTTAAACCCCTGTCCGACCCAATCTATGGATACTCAAAGGGCGTCACAGACGGTTAAGATACGATATTATAGCACGAGGCAGCCAGCTCTCTCGTCGCCATTCACATTTTATGCAATGCGGGGATCAAACAAAATGGCGATTCAATCAATGACCGGCCATTCTGCTTGACCCCTGCTTTGCACACAAAGTGAATGGCGACGAGAGAGCTGGCTGCCTCGTACTATAATATCGTATCTTAACCGCCTAGATCTCCACCGCCGATATCTAGAGACGTAGTACGTTTGTACATAATTTTAAAAATACACACATAACGGCACAAAATATACAATAATAATTATTATTTAACAGTACGATGGACTTTTTTCCTTCACAGGCTAGTTAGTGTACGACAATAAAACCCTTGGAGGTCTTTACCTGTATCTAATAATTTAAACGAGCAATTCTTGTATATATATAAATTTGTAATGAGAATATCGGAAACGGCTGCAAAGATTTCGATGAAATTTGGTATACACGGTGTTACAAAAAGATGAGTATTTGTATGGAGACCATCTACATTTTGTATGGGAATGCGATTTTTTTAAATCGTTTTTCGACCTATGTTCATTGGGGAAAGTTGTTCAGTTTTACGAGCAGATTCACACCCTTTCGGCTTTATTTGTTGTTTTGTAACACCTGGTATAGGGGGTCTCGGGGGCGATAAATCGATCTAGCTAGGTTTCATTCTTAGTGAAAAAGGTTTTCCCCGTGTTTTCAGGCATCAAAAATATGTTTTATTTTATATATTATTTACCGTTTTCGTTGTTACTTTTTATTTGTTTTTTTTTTTTATTTTTTTATTTAGTTTTTAAACAAAAAATATGACAGAAGTAAAAATATTCTTCGAAATTTCCGTTTTTTCTTAGAGCGAAAGTTCTCCCAACTCATATAGTGACGAAATGTTCTTTTAACAAGGTATTTTGTAGATATTTAGATACAAAGAAATGGGAAATTCTACTTTAACCTCAATAAATGCAATTTTATATTACTACTAGCGCCGCCTTTACCACTGTATCTGTGAAAAGGCCAAAATTGGAACTACTGATAATAAGTTGTTAGGTTGGTTGGTATGGGAATAATTTATTTTCCTATAATATTCCTTTCTGAATCATATCCAAAGTCCGATCCTAATTAATTATTTTATAAAACATATTCGTTTCCTCGTTTTACTCGCGCCATCTGATGGAAAACTTTCAGACCACGAAAAAATGTATCAGAAATTAAATTTCTTTAATTTTTGTATTTAAAATAACTAAATGAAAGAATAAAAAAGAAAATAACAAATAAAAAAGAAACAAACGAAAAAAGAACAAAGAAATTAAAAAAATATATCTGTCGAGATTCGACTCGCGGTGTCCCGACTGAGCCAAAAATACCTTTCTATTTCAATGATATCGCGTATCAATTATTTTAAGCCTGAAAATACGGGGAAACAATTTTTTCTAAAAATTAAACCTAGCTAGATCGATTTATCGCTCCCGAAACTAAACTGCTAAATTTCATCGAAATCGTTGCAGCCGTTTCCGAGATTATTATTATTCTTATCTTGCTCGTTTAAAGTATAAGATATAAAATGACTGTGGCGATGATGTGCAAACCGCACAAAGCCAATAAAAAAAGGACCATAAAAACGAAAAGGATAGCTGGATCTATTGAGTAGCTTATAAGTCAATGTTACTCGTATAAAGTGCTACTATGTTTAGCCGCGTGTGCTTTCTTCTGAACGTATGAAGTAAGTAGAGTTTATCTAAATACGGGTCTTACAAAAAAAAATAAACGAGCTAAGCTCGGTCAACCAGGTACTTTAGTAAAAGTGAAGTAACATAAGTAAATAGCATATCAATATCAATTTTATTAGTATATTGCAAACATCAAAGTTTATTTTGCGCATTATTTCTTTGGTGGTATTTTAATAATAATACATTACGATACAAGGATCGTAGGTGGCAAATTACGAGTACAAACGAGGTGACTTTTGTAAGCCCGAGCCGCAGGCGAGAGTTTATAATGCCACGAGTTTGTTATAAAACCTAAGATCCGTGTGTTGTACGACATTTTTCAATACACTGAGAAAACTGATAATAAATAATAACAATAATAATAGCTATGATATATACAGGTAAAATTGATCACGTAGAAGTTGTAAAAACTAACCTTTATAGTATCGCGCGCAGTTTGAGTATCCTTACTATTCACATTTATCATTAAATATGAACACTTAATCACTCATAAAACAACATTCAATGTAAAACAATTAAATGAAAATTTTACACACTTGGCGCCAACTGTCACTTGTTTCTTTTTTAAAAGCATAATTACGGAGAAAAGGCTCTGGCAAACATTCAGCCTCTACGAATTGATTCTTTGTTAAATCGAGATAATTTTATTTTTATAATTTAAATATTACTGGCTGATAATATATTTGTTTCTATTTGTTGGTTTAAAAAATATAAAATACTTTTATCTTTGTATGAATCGATTTCAATATTTTTTATTGTCAAAATGATCCTGGCTGAATAATAATTTAGAAGACCGTAGGAATTAAAAAAAAAATGTAATAAAATCGCAATAGTGCGGTTAAACGCATTTACCGCACAGTTTACTGCCTTCTAAAGTTCAATTTTCGAGCAAGGTGTATTGAAAAATTTTTTATACTCTACAGTCGTACATTTCCAGATCGGATAGGGATTTAAACAACTAAAATTATTACTCAAATTGCATGCTTATTATATTTACAACTTATATGAGTACTTCATTTAATAATTTAGAAGCTTCATCTAATTAAATGGTAACGCTCTTTGAAAAGCAAAGTGTAATGAATAAATTAAGCGTAAATATTACAATAACTATGTTATTTGTATATAAATAGTACGTCTACTTCAAGTCTTTGTAATATTAGTAATTAAAACGAGTGGAGTCGATGATCGCAGACACTTAACCACAAAGTTTTCTCGTTGTACAATTTTGCATTCTGAAGTAGCTCAAGACACATTTCAACCATTCATTTCATTACATTTAATTAGTCGACCTATACTAACTTATGATTGCTCTTTAATTTGTATATAAGCACCTATCTAAAACGAAACGTGAACTGTGGACAACACTTCTTATGCGTTAGAGTTTATCGAGTTGTGCGAGTTCTTATCGGGAATTTAACCGTACATACATACGGATCGTTCTCACTTGTTGTAAGTAGTTTATAAAAGGGAGAGGGAAGTCGTACAGCGTTGATTTGTATGAGCGGAGTTTAGACGTCGGGTCGCAGGAGGTGCAGGTCGACGGCGACGTCGCGGCGGTGTGTGCGGGAGGCGCGCGGATGCGTCGCGTGCGCCGCGGCGCCCAGCAGCGCGGCGTCCTCCGCCAGCGAGTCCCCGTCGCCGGACGCGTAGCCGCGCTCCTCCGCGCCGTCCGCGTCCGCGTCGCCGTCACACCACGACGTCCCCGAGCTGCCGGACGGCGAGCCCCCGCCGCCCACCGCGCCCTCCGTTTCTACCTCCACTGAACAGCTCGCACATACATCTGTAACATGACCATACAATTGGCGTAAAGTATGTAGGGTAAAGGAGTTGTTGGTAACCCCCCTATGATAAGCACTCTGGCTGGCTAATTTAATTAATCAAGACGTTATTTAAGGCGCTTTATTCTAGATTAGCACGGTAGTAACATTAGCCGGTAGATATAGCAGTCGTTATCCTATTCAACGTGGCAACGCGGCATGGGCTCCTTTGTGTGCAGGAATAGTGCGGTGAGCTGCTGCATTGATATCTTGATTAAGATTGTTTAAAAAAAATACATCGTAGGCCTACATAATCTGGAATACGAAATTAAAGACGAAAATATGGTGATTTGGCATCCAGGGATATCAATTTATATTGGATTTCCTCGCCACAAAAATGTTCTTAGAATTTTCGTTTAGGTATACTTATGACCTTACAGTAAACTTCGCAAGACTAGTTCTATGAAAAAAAACACTTTTATGATTGAAATCACTACGCGCTTCAGGAACGAAATTACTTCAATTTCTCGGTACATTAAATTGTTCTCTGAAATAAAAGAACCAGGCCAGCCAGCTACTATTGGTGCTACGCCTTCACACATTCTCTACACGCATATAGTACGTATATAGGGTGTGGCTTCGATTATTAGATAAAAATCTCCCCATCGACTGGTCATTAGCATTATTCATTCAATCGATGGTCATTATGGGCAGGTTACTATAACCCCTTTAGAAACTTATCGTCCATACATGAATATAATTTAATAATTACTTATATAATTAAAAATCGTTAGGTAGACACATAATTGAACAGATCCAAACTTTATTATGTACTACTATTTTCTACTCCACATAAACATGCTTAAATGATAAAAATGTTACAAGTGAGATGAAGGACGAAACAAACAACCATTGCATAGTAACGAGATCCTTCTGGTTTGATGTTTTGATAGGTACCGACCGTAAAAACTTTAATACTGTTCGCAACGATTTATTGTTTAATATTTACTATGAAGTTTGGTATGTTTATATTCGTGTATTTGGATCTAAATAGATATAAATAAAGTATCGTTAAGGATAAGATAAAACAAAATATAAAAGAGGTAAGTATAGACAAAAGGAAAATGTTGTAACGATAAATTATGTAAATGCTTTAGATGCGGATCAAGATGCAACACCATCGTTGGTGAAGGCCGGGAGGGGAGGGTGGCAAGGGGCACGGTCACATATACGCATTCCACACATCGAAACGGGAGGATTGGGACTCACGCCGCCGCTGCCGGCCGAATAGAATGGGGCTCTCCCAAGTTGCCGGTCAAAGCGAAGTCGACGACGAATAGTCTTCATAAGATGCTGCAATTTTGTAATATTCGCATATTTATACCTATGGCAATGATGATTAATTTATTATATTAGTTTTGTGAAGTATTGTGTTATTTTGAGGACTATTGCTGTTATTTTTTTATTAAGCATAGGTTTCTACATTTGATAAAAGCAATATTATATTTTAAACATTAGACACACAGATCAGATTTTTAAACACTTAGGTCTATATCATCATGTATTAGTTACGGAATATATGTACTAACCTGAGCTGTCAGTGGCTAGCCGAGGTGGCGTGTCCTCTCGGTCAGTTGGTACTACTATCACTACTTCATCATCTCTAGGCGATTCTCCATTCCTACTTGACGAGGTTCTGAAACGGAGTTCCCTTTAAAAGTACATGCAAGCAGATATTTTAAAAAAGTAAGGGTAAGAGAAAATATTTTGTGCAAGACTTACTTGACTATGACTTTTTTCCGCATGAACCTGGTGCCGAGGTCGGAGTAGCCTCGGTTCATGGGTCGCTTGTGCGGCAGCGGCAGAGCGGCGGCGAGCGCGGGCGCGTGCGTGTCGAACGAGCGCGTCACCGGCGAGTTGGGCTCCGACAGCTGCTGCTTCTCCGCCACTTCCAGCTGCCCCAGCTGACTGCGCAGCGCCAGCGTACTTGATCCTTCTCCACCCCCGTTGGCCCCATTATCTATTGTTCTCTTTGAACCTTTTCGTTCCTCTTTCAACATCTCTACTAAATGATCCAACTTACTTTCTATATCATCTACCTGAAATTAATTAAAAGCGACGTAAATTTTCCATCAATTGAATATTCATAAAGAATAATGAACAAAATCACTTACTTGTCTTTCAATTTTAACTACTCTGGAAGCGAGGCTGATTTTAGATGCGTAGACGTCTTTGGCTTTCGATCCTTGCTTACCAAGTATTTGATCTAACCTGTGAGTTCCAAATAATAAATAAGAAACTGCTGAATATTTCAATAAATTCATTGAATAAAAAAAGAACATAGTACGTGTAACACCAACAATGCTATCAAAGGCAAATTTTATAAAAACGTTGCTAATCTCTACATCTAATCGATATTACCGACTTCTCATAATTTCATAACTTCTTTTTTAATACTAACAAGCGCTTTGAAAATAATACAAGCCTATATTCACAGGAATGAGTATCTAATTTAAAAATGTTGATAGTAGAGCGATTTTTCATAAGTAGAATTTACCCTGTTTTACGGTTCTTGCCTGCCAGTCTTTGTGAAGTTAATTGGACCATAATTTTTTGACAAACTAATACCGTCAATCATGTTAATTTTTATAAAGGATCGTTTTACGCTGATTTTTTAAAAATCAGATACTCTTCTTCATGCATTCGGCGAGGACTACTGATCGCAAAGCTCTCTAATCAATTTTTTACTAAAAATAATAATAGACAAATGAGTCAAAATAACTCGTATGAGTACAGGCGCCCGCAGACAACGCCCCCCCCCCCCCCCCCCCCCCAATGGCTTCGGTGCTAATTTAGTATGGGGTTATAAGGGGGTTATGCGGAAATACCGCCCATAGTCACTACTTTGACGATCAAGTACTAGCATTTCTACTGATGCTATAAATGTAAAAAAAATAATGCTATAACAGAATATATCCTTAATTAAATTTTAAATCGACTAGAATTTTAAAATAAATTATAATAATTTAGAACTAAAAAGCACAAGCTTTTTAAAAAAAAGCAGCAAAAATATTTTTTGACATCCTTGATCTCGTAACTTAAAGCAATAACCATAGTTTTTGTTTCATTAATAAAACTTGCCTATTATTGACTTAGATTTTAAATCGATTACATTTTTCATAAACTCTGCCGTTTTCTGTTAATAAGCAATAGAGTTCAAGAAAAACGAGTTTTTCGCACGATTCCTACGTAGTGTCGACTGTCGGACGACGACGACGTAACCACCGTGAAGCATCGCAATTCGCACGCTAATATGAACGTTATTTCAGTAATACGGCGGTTGAGCTTTCAACTAAAGCGTTATTTCAGTAATACGCCGGTTGAGCTTTCAACTAAAGCGTGTTGAGTTGCTAATTTTTGGCATAACCTGGCTTTAAGCATTCAATAAGGACAGTTGTGTAATTTGCTGTGACAGGGCGCAGATAGTTTATCTGTAGATACTTTCCATTTAAATATTCTAATGCACAAAATTATATCTATAGACTTTTGTTGAGTAAATAAAAATAGATAAATTAATAATATTTAGCACACAGCAAATTACAATGACGGCATTTTATTTAATATCACGCAATTGTATAAAGTAAAAAAATAAGTGCAATATAATTTGCTATCATATTATCATTAAGCAATACATCTACAAATAAAAATACGTCAACACTGATACGTTTAACCATGCATGTTATACAATATTATTGATTGGTGCAGAGTATGCAGAAACCAGCTTATAAGTACCTAGTGCATAAAATGATAAAGAAGTGACGGAAATAAGCTATGATTTGATGAAAACTGAACAATATCTGATTGTACACGGCGTGATTGAGAATAACTGTTTTTCGATGTTTCATTCACTCGTAACCTTATTTATTTTATTTATTTATTTAACTATTTATTGTACACAATAGATAACAAAAATACAATTACATTTGAATAAAACGACACAGAGGCCTGCTTATTTCTTAAGAAATATCTTCCAGAAACCCATGGAAGAGAGAAGAGACGCAGATAAAATGTGCACAACTTTATGAAATACAAAAGGACAAGACAATCACAAGAATTACTTATATAATATTAAGTAAACATTTATATAAATATACAAAATTACTAACCAGTTCCAGTTGGAACTGAGCGATCGTTTTGCCGCACTGGAATCCACGGCAGATGTGGACAAGGACCTTGAAAGTGTGTCAAGAGTAATTCGCGAAGTAGGAACCAGGTACTTCAAGGGGAAGTGGGGTAGCCAAAAGTCTAAACTTTCAGCGGAGACTCTGGAACTGATGAAGATTCGACGCGAGATGCCGGAGGGAGCTCCGTCGTCGGACTTCCACCGTCTGAATAAAGACATCCGCAAGGCGGTGAGACGAGACCTCCGAAGCCACAATACGCAACTCATAAGAGAGGCGATTGAGCAAAATCGGGGGTCAAAAGTCTTCGCTAAAAGACTGGGTAGGAGCCACCTGACGAAGCTCAAAAACTCGGAAAGCAGAATCGTCACATCAGTTCCGGAAATCCTCACCGAGGTCGAAGACTTTTATGGCCGTCTATATGCCTCGCATACCCCAAAGCCTTTGCTTGACGCGAATGACCCAAGAGCCACACTGACACGCCACTTCACTGAAGATCTCCCGGACGCAGATGAAAACGAAATTGAGAGGGCTCTCAAACAGCTTAAAAATGGGAAGGCCCCTGGCGAAGATGGAATCACTTTCGAGCTTCTTAGAACAGGAGGTACTCCAGTACTGAGAAAGTTAAAGGAGCTATTTAATTCCGTCATAGCCAATGGAAATACCCCGAAGGCGTGGAGTGAAAGTGTGGTGGCGCTGTTTTTCAAGAAAAGAGATAAAACTCTCCTGAAAAACTTCAGACTAATCGCGCTCTTAAGCCACGTCTATAAGCTGTTTTCAAGAGTCCTCACAGACCGTCTCGCCGCAAGATTTGACGCCTTCCAGCCTCCGGAACAGGCTGGGTTTCGAAAAGGTTTCAGTACCGTAGACCACATCCACGCAGTGGAACAGGTTATACAGAAGTCACAAAGAATATAATCAGCCGCTGTGTCTAGCATTTGTGGACTACGAGAAAAACTTCGACTCCATCGAAACCTAGGCTGTTCTGGAATCCTTGCAGTGATGCCAAGTCAATTGGCGGTACGTGGAGGTACTAAAAAGCTTGTACAGTATGGCGTCGATGTCCGTCCAAGTACAGAATCATAAGACAAAACCCATCCAGTTGCTCAGAGGAGTGAGACAGGGGGATGTCATGTCTCCGAAACTGTTCTCCAACGCACTGAAGGATGTCTTCAAAACCCTAGACTGGAACGGATTGGGCATCAACATTAATGGCGAATATCTCAGTCACCTCCGCTTTGCCGACGACATAGTGATAATGGCTGAATCGTTGCAGGATCTGCAAAAATGCTGCTCAGTCTCAACGCTGCCTCATTGTCAGTCGGTCTCCGGATGAACTTGGACAAGACTAAGGTCATGTTCAACGAACTAATAATTCCAGAACCAATCTCGATCAATGGCGAAGTGCTCGACGTTGTCTAAGAATATGTCTACCTCGGGCAGACATTGCAGTTGGGTAGAGACAATTTGGAGCGTGAAATCGCAAGAAGAGTACAGTAGGGCTGGGCAACATTTGGGAAACTGCGTCATATCTTCTCGTCGTCGCAATGCCTGAAAAGCAGGGTTAATAACCACTGTGTCCTACCCGTTATGAGATACGTAGCCGAGAAGTGAAACATGACGGTGAAGCTGTCCCACCGGCTACATGTCACTCAGCGAGCTATGGAAAGAACTATGCTTGGTATCTCGCTACGGGATAAAAACCGAAACGAAATCATCCGGCAGAAAACCAAGGTGGTTGATATCGTCCAGAAATGTAGCAAGCTGAAGTGGCAGTGGGCTGGCCACGTCTGTCGCAGAACCGATGAGCGTTGGAGCAGACGGGTTCTTGTACGGAGACGTCTCGGGAAACGTAGTGTGAGACACCCTTCTGCCAGGTGGACTGATGACCTGCCTGAGGAAGGTCGCTGGTGGTGGCTGGATGAGGAAAGCGGGTGATCGTGCGCTTTGGCGTGCCCTTGGGGAGGCCTACGTACAGCAGTGGACTGCAATAGGCTGATTGATTGATTGATTGATTGAAATTACTAACACAATATGATACTAAAATAAATACCCAAAAATATAATATATTGTTAAAAATACAATAAATATAACATTAATGGATGAATCTGACAGCGAAAGATAACTCTTTAACTCGCTTTTTTAAATAAAGATAGTGGGACAATCACGGACAGTAAGGTAGAGAGTTCCACAGCTTTGAAGCATGGACGGCGAACGAATAGGAGTAAAAAATAGTATTATGAGAAGGTAGGTACTATTAGTATGAAGGTAGTACATTTTGGTACTGGCGCCCTCCTTCACAAGATGGGCCTAGCAGACACACCCACCTGCAGTGCCTGCAGGGTTGAAATAGAGAGCATGGAACACCTTCTGTGTACATGCGATGCCCTGGCTAGAAAGCGAATGCGCCTCATGGGATTCAGAGGCAGAAAACTTTGGAGACGTTGAACCTTGTTTGTTATAAAGATTTATCAGTTTGTAAACGCTCACTTAGCATTCTTCCTGAAATCCTAACGATAAAGCTCTACAAGCCCAGGCAACAGATAGATCCAAAGTAAATATCTATTTTACAAAAAAGGCTCATACTGAGTCTGTATGGTATCTTTCATGAATGTTTTCTTGATGGAATTACCATCAAGCCGTATTCTAAGAAGATAGCAAAAAAGCTTAGGAAAAATGTCAGTTTCAAACGTTATTCGATTATCGGAAATATATTTCCTTCCCGGTGGTGGCACGACAAACGATATAGGTTTGTTTTCTGTCGATGCCACTTAAGTCTGTATATGCCTCGTTTGTACAATGTATGATTGGTATCGGAACGGGCTCCGGGACTGGGAAATGCAGGTCCAGGTCGTATGGCAGTGTCTGCGGACTGGGGCGGTTGGATGGCGGTGATGAAGCTGGCTGGCTGGCGAGGGTTGAGCGGTGTCCGGCCAGCCCTCCCCTTGCCCCTCACCTGTACTGCAGGTTCTTGGTTCGGTTTAGCAGGTCAGCGTGCCCCGAAGAGTACTGTTCTATGACGTCTTTCACGTCGTACGGTTTCAACGCTTCTCTAAATCTCTTGCGTGCGACAAAGTACTTGAGCTACACGGAAATAAAACATATCCTGATGGCCAATTTATACAATTAAATACATAGCAAAAGTCCAAATTTAGTAGTACAGTAGGTACTTTTGAAGAAATATGTAAAGTAGAGTAGGTGCTATTCATGTCTATTGGAAAATTTATCGCTAAGTTAATTCCGTGAGCGTTAAGTAGTATGTACATTTTCTAGAATTTCATGCTGTTGTGCCTAACTATGACGGGGAAACGAGTAATTGGCGCTGAACGAACAGTATTATATGTTTATGTCAGTAAGTACGTTCATGTTAGGTAATATCACCACAAGGGAGGCAGCGAAGGCAGCCATGCACACACTTACCTATTATAATACGTAGTTACTGAAATGTATTGTGAGCAGAAACCTATATAGGTGTTTCTATAAACCATATCTAACTTGGTGATGAAAGTGTTCACGAGCCTATATTTTAATTGGTTACTAAAATAAAATTTATGTCTGTTTTCTACTAGTTTTAGAGTTGCAATCAAAGCTTCGACCGCCGAATAAAAACGCCTTTTTATATAGCACGTGGGCGTAGCTCAATATTACCCTGCTTGCCATTACAAGTGGAAAATATCAAACGGTAAACTTTCTCATAGTTATACTCGTATACAATCATTACACAATCATCAAACAGAAAAATAATAAAGAACATTTTTTATGAACGGTAATGAAATTTTAATGATCATAAATTTATGATGAGATAAGAAAACTTATTTGTACATTTGTAAGTTTAAAAGTAACTTTTACCTTATATGACAACATTTAGAAAAAAGATTCGATCCGCGGTCGAGGCCCAGATTTGTAGGTAGGTAATGTTATTATGAGATAGCATTGCACAATACTAGCTACAAAGGGCTAAAAAGGGTAGATTAGATTGGATGCCAGCTTTGACTACAAAGATCACAATATTGCAAGACAGTTAGACGAGAACAGATAGAACGTAGAGTAGGGTGCATATATCCGGCCGGTGTGGTGGTGGCGCGGCGGAGCGGAATACCTAGTCTGGACGTTTTTCACTCGCCCCAGGAGGTCGACGTGGCCCGCGGAATACTGTTCGATAACGTCCTTTACGTCGTATGGCTTTAGAGCTTCTTTAAATTTACGGCGAGCCACAAAATACTTCATCTGTTAGAATTTCACAACATATTTCACAATTGTTCAAACAAAAGTAATCAATGTAAGACCCTTTTTTAAGTTTTTTAATAAAACAAATTTCTATTCTAAATGTTATTATTCAACAAGTTTGTATAGTTTTATTAGTACACACTATAGTGGAATACTACGAGCTTTTCCCGCGGCATTTACAAAATAGTTTTATGTTTCTGAACAATAGCCTCGTAGCAAAGTGCTACGGCGTAGCACGTTCCGACCACGAATAGTGTAAAAGTTTGATAAAGAAAAAGTCTCGGTCTCGAGCCCAAGTTAGAAGTGGGTATTCGGGTGGTGGCCGCTGTGTAAACGGACAAGTGAGCCCGAGGACGCTGGAGTAGGAGCATTGCAAACAGGCTCAATAATTCAGCGGGGCCTGCGATTACTAAGTTGCTTCTTTACCCTGATCAATTATGTAACTAGGGAGGTAGATTTTATTAACCTCTGCTCAATTGGGAGTCTCAGCTACTCTGCACCCGCGAATCTACCCATTTTTGCTCCTGTAGTTTCCTTTGTGTCAGTGGAACTGATCAATTATAATAACCATAAATTACTTTGTATTTCTCATTTACGATAAAATACTCTAAGATTCTGCAAGTTTTCGGTACTAAAGATAGAATATCTGCTTTAATTAGTAAACTTTTCTCATAAATAAAAATCTCAAGCGTAAATTGTAGGCCAAGCAGCACGGCAAAAAATCTAACCGGCAATTTAATATTCTGCTCAATTAAATTTTCATATATATATATATGGCGGCGTTCCCAATATGATTTCGCCAGTATCAAGTTTTATTGTCTGTTATTAACTTACTTACATGGGCGTATGCGTGAAAAGTCACGTGTCAGAATTATGTAATGTATGTAAGTAGGTATACAAAACTTATGTAAAACAAGTAAAGAAAGTAAGGAAAAATATATCCCAAACGGAATAAAATTGGATTTTGATCGGAACGGTTACCACGCGATTACAGAAAAAGACAAATAACAAAAAAAAACTTACGTCGAAGTCAACGAAAAATAAATCGTATCTGAAAAATTGCTTACACGAAAAAAGTTCGTAGTATTTCAAGATTAAATGAAAAATAATTTAAAATAGGCAGGTACTACATTTTATAAAATATGTATGATATCGTGGTGTTTTAAGACGTATTTCTTGAATAGAAGACGGTTCTGTGTGAAGCATTATGCAAGCTTTTAAATCAAGGCATTCAGTTTCCACTGAAATGAGACGTATTGTTCATCGCTCTACGTTTGAGTCAAGTGAGTAAGTAGTACTTGTATGAAAGACGCGTTTTTATGTCCCCTGTGAACGAGAATTTTGTTTGCTGCAGTAGCGTTTAGGTATATCAAAACTAACTCAGAACACATAAGCGCAACATTTGTGACCGTCTCTCAAACTTATCGTTCTCGGGGTGAAGATCTCAAACTTTCAAGAACCATTTGATTTGCTATTCTGTTTGTAACACTGATAGTTTGATCGTGGTTTAGAAGAGATTATTGTACTAAATTCCGTATTAAACTCTTGTGATAAAATACTTAGCATACCTACCTATATACTTGTGATTTTGGTAATGTGGTGTATTTCAGAGTTATTTTATGAGTACTTGTTTTATGGTGTGGTAGAGTAGATAAAAGGGTGGGTACATACCTTTCTTATAAACCGGATAGCGGCCTTATGTCGCGGAGTCAGTGTCACACAGCGCGGCTCCTCGTCCTCATCTGCACAAATATTTTTCGCTGATCAAACGCCAAAGAGCAGAGGGCAACGAACTAAATGATCGAAATGTCAGCTCTGGCTATAATTTTCACGAAAATTAGGCATCAAATTAAGACCGAATAATTGACATGCTATTATTCATATTTAATCATCATCGTTTGTAAACGTTTTGTTCAATCAAACATGATTGTGTAATCATTTTAACGTTGCAGACAGAATTTTAAGACGATCGATATAATTTAATTTAGCACTGATATGAAAATTTGAAAAACCATCAAATGTTTTGAACCAAGTTAAAATCCATATAACGAGATTTAAACAAGTTTGATGATTTAGTTAAGAAAGTTTATAAAATTTTACGGAGAGCAAAACAATCGAGGTTCTCATAAAGAAGGGTGCGCGCCGCGTGTCGCCCCCGCAACGGTTTTCTAACTTGATTCGCAGGAAGACCCTTGTTTCGCTATAGTTGCATCGCTAATTAAACTTTACATTAAAAAATGTAGTGTTATATTTTAGAGGTAAGCGATAAATAAATTGCGTATAGTACATTTCAGTAAAATAAATAGCGGGGCGAAATGAAAAGTATTCCTTGGAACGGGATTAGAGAGCAAGCCCAGGCTGGCGGGGAATGACATATTATGAAGACGTCTCTGCCTCGGCTATGGACGGTCGTGGCACAGGCACTGGCGCATGGTGCTTTAAATGTTAGGTGTCTGAGCTGAGCCTTCTGCTCCCCCGCAAGTCCGCGCTCGCTATATTACCGCTTTGGTAGAAATAGCGATTAGGTCCCTTACGGGAAAAAAAAAGCTAAAACGCTATGTTATAAATGAACACATAAAAAAAAAATTACAGATCCGCGATCAGCAGGGTCAGCATAACCACCATAGATAAAACAAAGCTTATTGTAACGTGATTATAAGGTCACGCCAACTAATCGAGTCGGTAGATTTTTTATAATAGTAGAAGCAATAGGGGATCGGACTACTTGTTTTCAGTGTTACAGAGCCGCCAGTGGCCACTTAAGGCCAATTTACACTTCGACAAATAGCAAGTTGCAACTAAACCCAGTTAAGTGCCAAGTAGACTTTTTTCTATTTTATCTTAGTACTAGCGGTCCGCCCGTGGCTACGCCCGCGTTATGTAAGATTATCCCGTGGGATTAGGACTTCTTCCCGTAAATAGTATTGTTCGATTTTAAATAATATTTTTCAAATCCACCTACAGTAGGCTAGCTTGGTATTCGGCGCGCGTCTTGCCAGTTGCCGGTTGCGACGCGCACGCGCTTGTTGTCTGACCGTTGAAAAAATAGTCGGGTTTTTTGCTGTGCTAGCCAGGACCTTTAGGCCTTTGCAGTTCTCATTATTGAAACGTCTAATGTGAAATAATCTGTGTTAAAATTGATTCTTGTTCGTTTTGTGAAATCGAAGACTCCAAAACTGATTTGAGTGAAGTACGCGGCCACCACTGGTGGATTGGTTCTTGCAAGCAAGTTCACCGTTTATTTAATGTACACACCGTTTTATTAATGTATTTAGTATATTTCATGATAATATGTACAGTAACATAAATACAAATCACTTTAGCTGTTAGGTACACATACTGAAGTTAAATTATTGCCGTACGGATTCCTAACGCGAAGCCGGCTGCTTGTAAAGGTTAGTTACCCATTGATAAATTTTGAACCCCTTATAAATATTGATTGTTTGTTTGAATTTTCGATTTACGGCACAGAACTGATAATTGGTTGGTATAATCGGGTTATTTTCCACGCGGTGTAAATCTCACCATTTGTTGCGTCGAGTATTGTCAAATTACCTACAACTTCCGTTTATCACGTACAGATTGAAAATCATTTTTATAGAACAAGTTTTATTCCTTTTAAATCCACGATATTTTCTGATCAGTCGGGATCGGATGTCATTGTGTACTTCAAACTAGGTATTGAGATAAAATTTGGTTGAGACTTAGGTTAAATTCCATTTTGTATTCTACTTATTGTTTCGACCCCTGCGAGGGGTTCGAGTAGACGTCTCATTATAAATATATTCTTGTACGATTCGTAACAATTAGGAATATGAAAAATTTTGGAGAATAATTTTCTGACTTTGATGTGCATAACCTCGGAAGCACTAGTGGTACTTCTGGGTATTACCCAGAAATATATTTTGTTGTTTTATTTTGCGTCTGGGCGGTTATTTTTACTACGTTGAATCTATTTAACCGTTTCCCGTGTTTCCCGTATTCCGGGAATTTCCGGCATTTTTTTCTTGATAACCTTTTTTTGCCCTGCTTTGTTAAATAAGTTTGTACCGATCGTTGCGGGCCTATTTGGGCATCGGATTATCCTGGGAACGGATTATTAAACTAATTAGCACGTATTTTATAAGAGTTCTTTGCGTTTTTCTTAAGTTTAAGTTATATCGTTGACTTTCGACGATACTGCGCCTCGTAACGCTGTTGCAGAAACGCGGAGTGACGAGTGTGACTACGGTTCGAATACTACCTACTCGTGGTCGCACTTTTCACATTTGCATCCTCTTCACCGAGGGTGCTGGTAGCAGAGCTGCTTCGGGTTCGCTGCGTTCGCTACCTTTCGCGTTCAAGTATCCTTTGTGTTAATCCAGGTTACAAACTATCTCCATTCCAAATTTCATCCAAATCCGATGAGAAGGTACTTTAAGCGTGAAGGCGGAACAAACATCCAAACATCTAAACATGTAAACATCTATACATCCAAACATCCAAACATCCAAACATCCAAACATCCAAACATCCAAACATCTTAACATCCAAGCATCCAACATCCAAACATCAAAACATCGTAACATCCAAACATCTAAACATCCAAGCATCCAACATACAAACATCCAAACATCTAAACATATTAACATCTAAACATCCAAACATCCAGACATCTAAACATCCATACATCTATACATCCAAACATCTAAACATCCATACATCCTAACATCCATAAATATGTATGAATGTTAGGATGTATGGATACTGACTTATACATCAAAAATTATGTTTCTACGACCAAGTCGTAATATGCTCAACTAAATTACATTAAAAAAAATTGCGAGAAATAATACGAACGTAATGAAATTAAAGAGGTCACGTAGAGGGTGATTTTCATATTGAATACACTTCCTTTGTTATCTCTAACACTAACTGTAATAGATTGTATCTACGTCCCTAAGCTGTAATTTCAATAAATATCTTGTATAAATATCCTATCTAGAAACCAGTTATCTCTGCCGGCGGCGGCGCCGGCCGCGCCGCGATTGTGATTGATCACGTGGCATAAACGAATTAGGTACCCACTAGGTAATAATATTTGAAAAATATATAACCGAATTTTGTTAATCTTACCAACAATTTAGAAAAAAAACAGAAAATTACAATAAAAGAGAATATTAATCATTCATCGTTATGTCAGGGTATTTGCAGGTTCATGGAAAATTAAGTATTTTCACTTTGACGCAGTAAGTTATCAATTCGCAGTACCGTATTCAATGGAAAGAATAAGTATAATTTTATCGATTTCACATTATTGAAGTTTAGGGCGGTATGATACACAGAAAGCTACAAAATTGCAGGTGCTACATTTGACAGAGCGATACAGACAGGAGCTTAAATTACTATCAAACAAGTTATTTTTCAATACACCTTGCTTGAAAATTGAACTTACGAAGGCAGTAAACTGTGCGGTAAATGCGTTTTACCGCACTAGTGCGATTTTATTTTTTAATTCCTACGGTCTTCAAAATTATTATTCAGCCAGGATATATAAAAAATATTTCAATCGATTCATACAAAAAGAAAAGTATTTTATATTTTATTATTTCAACAAATTATTGTATCAAAAATATCATCAGCCAGTAATATTTTAATTATAAAAATAAAATTATCTCGATTTAACAAATAATATTAGTAGAGGCTGAATGTCCACCAGAGCCTTTTCTCCGTAATTATGCTTATAAAACAGAAACATACTATCGTTCTGTAGTTGGCGCCAAGTTTGTAAAATTTTCATTAATGTTTTACATGTTGTTTTATGAGTGTTTTAGTGTTGATATTTAATGATAAATGTGAATAGTAAGGATATTCAAACTGGGCGCGATATAATAAAGGTTAGTTTTTACAACATTTACATGATCAGTTCACAACTACACAACTTTTGGTAGGGTACTACAAGGAAGGGCTGCTATTTATGTATCCGGAACTGGCCACTTACATAAACAATATTTAAAAAGAAATTATAACATTTAAAAATAGAACTCTTTGGCTGTAAAATAAAGTTTGTTTCATTCATCTGTCAATTGTTTTTACATTGTGGCGTCATTTTTAAAATTCATTGTCTATCATCACCATGGATTTGACTCGTGAAAATTTTCGTGCTATGATTTATTACGACTTTCGGCGTGGATTAACTCAAAAACAGTGCATGGATCAACTTTTGTCGACTTTTGGGGAGGAAGCCCCATCGAAAACCACTGTGTATCACTGGTTCAGTGAGTTTAATCGTGGTCGTCGTATGCTTGCGGACGATTTTAAAGAAGGTCGCCCTAAATCGGCTGTTGTACCACAAAATATTGATGCTGTGCGCGAACTAATAATGCAAGACCGTCATGTTACATATCGCGAGATAGAGGCATTTCTGGGCATTAGTATGACGAGTATTTATAAAATATTACACGAACATTTGGCTGTAAAAAAAAATTGTTCTCGTTGGATCCCGCACAACTTAACAGTTGAACAAAAACAGGCGCTTGTTGATTGGTGCAAAAAAATTATTGAAAAATACAAATGTGGTACATCAAAAGCTGTTCATAATATCTACACAGGAGACGAATCTTGGATATATGCGTATGATCCCGAAACTAAACAGCAGTCAACGGTTTGGGTGTTGCTACGAAAGTTGGTTTCAACGTATGAAAAAATGCATCGATCATGACGGGGAATATTTTGAAAAGCAATAAAAGTTTATTTAGTTATAGATGTTTGTTATTTTTTGTTATTCCGGATACATAAATAGCAGCTCATGTACCTTTCTTAACCATTTCAATTTAATTATTTACTATCAGTTTTCTCATAAGTAGTGAATTGAAAAACGCACGGATCTTAGGTTTTATAACAAATTCGTAACATTATAAATCCTCGCCTGCGGCTCGGGCTTAAAAAAGTCACCTCGTTTGTAATATGCCACCTACGATCCTTGTATCGTAATGATTACTATCGTGAAAGTAAAATGATGGTCGTCTAAAAGAATTTAAATAAACGTACTTGGAGTAATTGAATAAAGTTTGCTACGAAAGAAATCCAATACATAAAAATAAACATATATTCTATTCTATTCTATAAAATACTAACCAATAATTAGTTTCGAAAATAAGGAAAAATATAATATCTGCAGATATTCTATTTTTTGTTTATATCCTTGAAAGTATGTACGGTGAGTAAGCGTTCTGAATATAAAGCACTTTGAGTTTTCAGAATATCTAGTTAGATAGTACGACAACCTCTGCACTCGATAACGCTTTTATGTGAATTCTTTTGCTAAGAATGCGTAATTCCACTTTTTAATTTATTCTCTAAAATTAACAAGAATGTTTAACATCTGGACCTTGTTCTTGATCTTTGTTGAGTTCGAATCATGAATTTACAAAGTCATTACGCAGGGTTTTAATACCACTTTGGTTACATTTACATTACATAGCAGGTAGGAAATGAAGAAACAAACATGTGTTGATACTTTTGGTGGATTTCTTCATATTATAGATGCTTGGACGGTATAGATGCCATTAGGGAATGCAATACCAGTATTTCGGGATCCCGTATGATTTTTGCGGGACTAATCCCGGTCGTAATTTGAGCGGGATCCCGCGCGGGATTAGCGGGACTGAACGGTACAGCTTGGCAAAAAAGAGTTTGGAAAAAATGAGGTTTCTATCGCACTTGTGGCCACCTCGTAATCAAATAGGAAAGGAAAAATTACTTAATTTATAAAATATTGTAAAATTAACGAATAAAAATCAACATGGCATACCAATGGGATAATAAAAAGCAACCCAGCATGAATGGCAGCAAACTAAATATTTAGTTCCACCTGTCACCGCTCCAAACTCTTTTTTGCCAAGCGGTAACGATATAACTTACCTTCAGTTTGTCTTTAACGCCTTGATGACTATAGTACCCACTAGCGTAGAAGCGGAAGGCGCATTTTCTACTGCTGGACATATAATATGCAAAGTTGGAAGCCGTTTAAATGACAATACTATAAATTCATAAACATTTTTGCGTAGTTATATTCAAAATCATGACTAATTATGCCTTCATTTTCTTTTTTCATGTATAGGTATTGTCTTAGGAGAAAGTATGAATAAAAATGTTGATCCTTAAAATCTGTGGTTTTTCATTTTAAATGCCCCTTAAAATTATATTTTTTTTACAATTTTGTAACGGAGTCGTACTCAACATGCGGGATCCCGCGGGACTGATAGTGCCTACTCCCGCAAATACCGGGATTGAAAATGCCATAGTTTGTGACGCACTCACGCTTATAAACATTGGCACACAGAATATAACTCTGATCTAACACAATTGTAAGTTTTTTTATATTTCAATAAATCCACGGCAATATAATTAATTTACGTACTTAACACGTACGTTAATGTACGTATTATATTTATTTGGTTTCTTCGGACTGATTATTAGTTTCGTTTAATATTTTCTATTTAAAAATTTCGGGTACATAATCGATGGTCCTAAGCTAATTACGAAATCGAGCGATGAAACTCTTGTTTCTTTTTTATGAAACAAAATAAAAACTAGAGCTCCATTGCAGTTCACACACTGTGTTTCCGAGGGTAAGTACTTAGGATGCGATGGACGGCACATGTCAGAAGGGGATGGATAGGTTAGATTACTGCATGCTGCATGGGGAATGCGGTTCACAGCAGCGTCACGTCACGCCGCCCCGCGCGCCGCCCCCACCACCGGCTAACCGTGGTGGCCGTGGCAGACATCCAACTGTCACTTGATTATGTCGTCCTCTGTGATGTCGTCGAATAGACACGCTCGGCATTACCTACTCAATTAGCCATACTATATAGGGAATGTACAACAATACAATCTACTTACTAGATATCTAGATGTATCTATTAACACAAATATTGATTCTATCAAATAGATATGACTAATTATACCTTGTGCATCCGTCAGCACACAAACCTCGTGATTTTTCTAAACTAGACAAAGCTCGTGTTACACACTAGAGTAAGAAAAACGTCAATCGGCGGCGATTTAGGTTTTAGTTGGTAATTTCCTAGTAAAACAAATTTATTAGTAAGTAGAACACATAAAACGCAACATGTAATGTTAGATAAATGCTTCTGATTCCATGAGGTGACTTATATACAAATTGTAACAGTGCCTAAGTTGAAAATGATAACTAATTTGACAACAAATGCATCACATACACATAGACCAGCAGAGACAGTTACCTAAAGTACGTAAATATACTAAATGGGAAGCCACAGATAGAGCAAGTAAACAGACGAACAGGTAGTTCTAGAAAAACATGGAGCAGAAGTCGGGCAGTCTTCTTACCGTCGGAATTTTTCTTGGAGAGCGCCGTCTCGGCCACCGAGTCCTCGCTGCGCGCCGGGTTGACGGGCCGCGCGCGCGCACCGCGGCCGTTCCGCGCGCCTGCCAACCCACACACACGCTCACTTCAAAACTACTCTCACGCTGACGCCTAGCGCCTTTTTCCCGCAACCCAACCCACTAACCGTATCGTTTGCCATCCTCAACCTCAAAACCACTTTTTATGCTTCTTCATGTGATAATAAGGCAAATTAAGGAACTGTAATTTGTAAGATCGATGTGGGCGGGTATTTACAGTATCTATAAGAATGGTATTAGCAAGCTCGCGTAGCATAAACAAAAAAAAACAGATTTCACTCGATCGTAAACTTAATCCGCCTGTCCGCTTGCCAGTCCACTATTTTTTGTCTCTTAAACTACGTTCTATTATGATTCGTTTTCCTTTTATTATTAATATGTACCTACTTATAAAACGTGTTAGCAAAATAACGCAAAACCTCTCAGCCCACGAAACTGAGTAACTTTTGTTCTTGCTTTTGTTTAACAACTTTTTAAAATTCGCAAGCAATATATTGAACTTTCATACAAATTGACTCGATTAGTTTGTATGAAAAGTTTTTTTTGTTTCAGATTTTTTGGAACTTCTTTGTTTCAGTTTCATGGGCTAATCTAAGTACTCATGAGAGGTTCTGCATTATTTTGCTATCATGTTGTATAATTTTCAATATTACGTACACACATAAAAAAAAAGTTTGCAATCAGTTTGCGATCACTTTGAAAAATCGAAATCTTTAAAATTCCTGTACTATTAGTACATTATGATTAATTACTCAATTTTTGTTAATATAAAATTATAAAAATAGTTTTAATTTTTAAATTCAAACAGGATATTTCTATTTAAAGAAAACACATAAGTTAGAATTTTTCTTGATAAAGTTATAAAAAAATATATTAGCTTATGCTAGTGATCACAAACTTTTTTTGATGTGTGTAGGTATATCTTTTTTAAATAAATTAGTTGACCTTACAACCAACACGATGAAAAAAAGCTTCAATTTAAAAATAGTGTTAAAGGGCGTCACAGACGTTAAGATACGGTCTTATCGTTACTTTGTGTGCAAAGCGGTCAAGCAGAATGGCCGAATCAATCAGTGACCGGCCATTCTGCTTGACCCCCGCTTTGCATACAAAGGAATGGCGACGAGAGAGCTGGCTGCCTCGTAAGATACGATATCGTATCTTAACCGTCTGTGCCGCCCTTAAAACTCAAAAGGATCAGATAATTTCTTTTTCATTACTCATACTCGGAAAGTAGGTCTGAAGTTGCCTGAGGATCAGATTGAAGGTAATAATACTTTTCAGCCCGGAGGGAGAATTGTTTTCAACTGACAGCTGTCAAATTATAAAAAAATAACTAGTTCTCATTTCACATTTCTATTGAACTATGTTCCATCTTTCTATACAGCCACTCAATTACAGCGCAATGTTAAATTGAAATAACATAAAGTTAAGTATTAATTAAAGAATAAGTATATATTTTTTAATGACTTTATTATAATTGACTTTCAACTATTTCTTTAAAATAAAATAGATTTGGGCAATACATTTATCATTTTTCAGTGATGGAAATGAAAAATAATGGCTCAAAAGCTGGCCGGCTCGGCCACAGAAAAAAAAAATAGGCGGGAAAGCAGTGATTATCATTTGTTTCTCGAGTTGTAGGGTTTTGTTTACAATGAGTTCATCTGATTCAGATATGGAAGACTTTAGCTGATTCGTGTTTTTATTTTTACTTTCCTTGTATTCGTAATGAAAAGTACAGTGTTTACCTCTGGTTAAAGACCAATTTTGTGCCTCGAACTATTAGGGCCCTCCTCGCTACGCTCAGGCCCCAAACCCCGTCTCGGCGCTAAATAAGTTACTTTCACCCCTCGTATAACAATGTACTATTGTTTAAACATGTTGAATAATAGGAAGCGCTTCGTATCAAGTTGTAGCCTGTTCCCTATTATGTTAAGCAGGGCTCTTCTTTCATCTTGTTTGAGATTAGTGTTCAGCAAAATCCCAAAAAGCAAAAGACAATTTTATTGTTCGTATTATATAATACATAATTTAAGTAATATAATTTTTATTTAAAAATAAGATTTATCTATCATCATCGTCATCATCGACAATTTTATTTTCTCACTAATATTTTAGGATATTTTAAATAATTAATATTTTATTTGTATATAATATTATTTTTTCTATTCATGTCATGAAACTTAAATCGCTAAACCAAAATGTAGATTGTAGACACAATAAAGTTATTAATTTTATTCTTGATTAGGATTATTAATTCTTTGTTTTATAGATAAATTATGATTGAGCTTATTTATATTTTACTAGCTTTAATATAACAATTACCTGATTGTAAAGCTACAGAAACAAGTGACCGAACCATTCAAACGAGCAACTTGACCCGTTAGCATCAACGTATCGAGTTTTAGATGAGGAAAGATATTTCCAAAACAGCTGCTGAACTATATATCTAATAGCAGCTTGAATTGTAGGAAGAAAAACTATGAAGCATCATTTGACATTATGTAGATATATAAGTAGCCAGTGAAAGTAAATCACTATACACTTATTTTTTGTATATGCGTATTAAATAGACTTGCAACAAACAAACACCTAAATAATGAGGTCAATGCAGCTGTTGCCATTTAATGTCAGAGCAAACTATCGATCGGTTTGTTATCTCTTTCTTGCTTAGTGCAAATTCTCTTCAAGAGCGCTGCTTTCGCGATTCGTCCGACGCAATTTAATAAATTCATAAACATTATGTCCACGGTCACAGTATAATAGAAAGTGACTCTCTATTAAAAGCACCGGCTGTTGTGGATAAACATTAGCACCCCGATAAGATTAATTGAAGTAGCGAATATAATGTTGTAGCCTTATCTTTTGTCCTTGATAAGCGTTAGATTCAATTTAAAAAAATCCCCTGTAAAACTATGCGTTTGGCAGCACAGAAATATGAAATTTATTATATTTCGATATTCTTTAGAAAGTAATTTTGCTTTTATGACAGCTGAAGTTGTTTTCTGATGGTTATTCTGCTTTTATCGCTCAAACGACCGTAACACTGTGTCAGTTTATTACGAATAATAGCTACATAGGCTATTATTGAATAAAATTACAAGTTTTTACTTAGGTTTATCATTAATTACACAACATAAATTCACTTGTGGCACTTCACAGAATAGATTGGTAAATTAGTGCTACGTTTCTACCACTTAAATATCAGCTATCGTTAACTTTTAAAGCTGTCTGTGTGTGTATCTATACCGACTACGCTTTATTACTGTCAGATTATTGTACCTACTGCTTACACTCTGAATGCGCATGCCCTTAACAGACAATTTTAAAATCCAATCGTCTAAGTGGATACGAAACTTAAAAAACTTCTCAGTCAGTCACAAAAAAAATTATCTTGAAGACGGCTTTGGCTCTAATCATGAGAAAGAAATTACGCCCTTACAGCGCTGCCAGCTGACGTTACAATTGCTTCTCTACATAATGCAATAAAATATTCTTTATTTTAAACTGAATTGAGTTCAAAATCAGTCGTCACGTTTTTAGGAAATATTGCTTTTTACTATCGACCTAAAAAAGCTATAAATGAAAGATTAGCACTCTGCTAATCTAAGACAAATCAAAGACAGGCGGACTCCGTCATTTGCATGTTTGGGTAATTGTATAAGATAAAATAAATAATGTTATATTTATGCATAGTTAACTCGTATCTTTAAAATTATAATGAAATTGAATATACCCCCATAATGTTACTGAAACTCAATAAAGTATCTTACGACTTTCCTAAAACTATCTGGCATGCAGAATAAAATGCAAAGCAGTGTAAAATCAATATCATTATATTCAATGTTTGTTAAAGTAATCAAACTCATAACAAAAGCTTTGATCAAGCCATTCCAGTAGGTACCGTATGCCAGCCAGCTGGCCTGAAAAATTCGGGAAAACCACTGTGTGAACCGCTTTCTATATGATGCTAAATGAATGCAACCTCGCAGCCTCCAGTTGATCAACTTGATTCCACGGGTTCTACCTTAGCATTATAGTACGCACGCATAAGCGATCTTAATCATAAAAGCTATTTGGTCACTCAATGCCTCTTAAGCTTCTTATTGCGAGATTTTCGAAGCGGTATTTTATCTACGTAAGTGCATTTTATCTCAAAAAGTGGTAAAAGAGAAAGAAGTAGAAGTAAGTAGGATGTCAGCAATCGTGTTTCGAGCTAAGACGTAGTCATTATCGCCGGAAGTCGGTTGTAGTCCGGACAATGCTACGCCGGCAACATATTCGCTTTCGTGTATTCACATATTTCTGGAAAGTTTTACTAGTAAGAATGAATAAGAAACGCAGCAGAAGTTTATCGATTGTAACTTTCATGCCATGTGCCTTCTAAAAGATCAAGAATAGAACCTTTAAAGCAGCGTTTCCAACAATGGAGTAGACAACACGCACGGTCCTCGCTCGATGTATGTATATCTACGAAACAGGGCAATACTCAGTCACTCTTTGCTCCACACCATCACTGTTGACTGCATTCATTTTAAGTAACACATAATTTTTTAATGTTTTTTTTTGTTTCTTCGTATGTGTTTGTTCTGTTTCAATTTCGTATGCGATGAAAGGCAGGTTCGTGGAAGTTTTTCATCAGAGGGCAGTCGCTACAATGCTCTTCCTTGGGTACTTTGGTTGTCACGAGTAAGTAGTAGTCTTTGTTTACGAGTATCTCGTGCAATTTTATTGTCACTTTTTTGTCGCTGCCGTGGTTACTTGATTTGTTTCTTATTTATCCTGCGCATCTGACCGCTTCGTCATCATCATTTATTTGATCTTGATTTGATTTGATTTTGGCTAGTGTAGTGTACATACATAGTTATTTATAATAGTTGCCTATTCGGTTTCGGGATTAGTGCGATTTTTAGCAGTATAATAAAATTGCTTAAAGGCCGAATCGTAGTCTTGAAAGTGTTTTACATTAATATGGAAGTTTTAAAATATTCACTAGTAATCGTACAAATGGTGTACTATCATGCGAAGCGGTATAAACATTAGGGAGTTGTTAGTTTGCGGACCACGATTAAATAATACACCTAGTGCGACAATGTAGTAAGGAGCTTAAACTTTATTTAACTTGTACGACGCAAACTGTATTACGATCTATCTATATATAGCTTTGCGTTCTTCTGTTACAACATAGTACCTACCTAAATACTGTTTAGTATAGTGGGATCAGAACTGTACCTAAAATATGTACCTGACCAGATGCGATTATGTTAAGGTTTTTTAATTAGTGATTTATATATCTCCAATCACGGATGAATGGGATAGCGTTACCTGTCAGCCAAGTTAATTCAGTGTCACTGTCAATGGTTGGAATCTGATTGTGGTTTAGTGGTGGTAGTCGCGTGCACTCACCGAGGTTCTCCGCGCTCGCGTTGACGTCGTAGCGGTGATGCTGCGGCTTGGAGTGCGGCGCGGGCGAGTGCAGTGACGTGCTCTTGTGGCGCCGGATCGTCGGAAGACGGGACACGAACGACGCGTTGTTCTTGAACGACGCGCTCATCACCCGACTGACAATATAAACAAACTATTCAAGTTACAGACAAATTGCCCTGCTACCATTAATGGGTTATTTAATGGTATATATGAACAGACAGGTTCAATTGAATTAAATTACCTGTCTAATAGTTATGAACCTATTATGGAGTATGCTAGTAAGTATCCCTTCGGCCGCCATCGAATCTGAGTTTCGGAACCAGTTGCGATCGAGGACTTATTCGTCCTTGTTTGATACCAGTTGCGATTGAGGATGTTTTCTTTCTCGGTCGAAACCAGTTACGACCGAATACTTTTTACAAATCATCTTCTCTCTACAATAATGTTTAGAAAAAATGGACAGTTATTACTAATTACCTTGTCTGCGGGCTAGGTAGCGGTATTTGATGTATTTTCCATGTGGCTATACTCATAGAGTGCTCGTCTGCCGCGTAACACCTCCACAATGCTTGTATTAAAGTAGCCGCCGGCTGCCGTCTCCTGATCATATGCTTCTGTCGCTGTTGCTGCTGCACTTTTAACGCGAACCCCGAACCCAAAATACCCTGTAAGAAAAACTTTTTTCAAACAAAAACAATGTCCAATATCAAATCTATTGAAAAAAAAAATACTTAGATATCGAATTGTCTTTTTCTAAATCCAATTGATTAAATAAGAGTAAACAAATTAGGTAGCGAGTTGATGAATTTGCGTGCGAGGAGGACTCACCGCGGGGAGCGCGAAGAAGGAGATGCCCAGCAGCGCGCAGAAGGAGGCGATGAACTTGCCCTGCCAGGTCTGCGGCACCATGTCGCCGTATCCCACTGTGCACAGCGTGATCTACACCACAATCGCAACAATCTATTACAATTACTGTATAAAAAATAACAACGAACGTTCCTGATTATGCCTCGTAAAAACTCGGCTATAAAGCGAGATATTAAATCTTTGCAGAAAATTTTGGTTTCATTCTTGAATTATTTTCATCTTATACTTTGAAAGACTTATATGCATATATATTTTCGTAGATTTAGTAGATTTATATAGATTTAGTAGAAAACCGAAGAAAAGAGTCCAACCAAGGACAAGAGGATTCATAAAGTAAGATTATATTTTGTATGCTTACCACGCCCCACCATAAAGCTTCGGCGAAGTTTTTGAACTTTGTGTCTGTTACATCTTTTTCCGCCAAATAAACTAAAAATGATGCGAATATCAGCCCGAGGAATCCTATGTATAAAGTAGTAATTAACTCCTGAAAAGAAATATTTATTTATTACATTACAAATACAGAAAAAGCAGTTTGTGGCTAACAAGAAAAGTGACTTAAATTTAACAATAACTTAGTGACGTTAAAGAAAATTACGTATGACGTTAAAAACGTTCAAACGAGAATAGTACAATAACAACAGCAGCTGAGGCTGGCTGAGGGTCAACATCATAAAACAAATCCCTATAATTTTGACACAAATAACATGTACAAATCAAGAGGGATCAACAAGCGATTAACTGATTATTTATTTCATGCTTTCCTTTACCTTTTATGATGTTAAAGTAGTAAAGCATGGTAGTAGCACGAGATCAATTTTATTATTGGAGAATCTTACACATTTTCAATAATTCACGCTAACTTTGATTACTTGACATAGAATACACCAAAAACAAATAAATTTTCCAATATCAGCACCCTAATTGTTTTTAAATCAATAGATAAAAGTAAATACTTGTATAAAGTCAATGTGATAGTTATATGGAAGGGAACTGTTTGTAGAATATTGTATGAATAAAATTTTATGGTTATCACTTATTTAAACGGGAAGGCAATGGGTATTCCCGAATATTCCTTATCAAGGTGGGTAGACGTGGGATACGTTTTTAGTAAGCAACTTTTCTACTACATTAGACAATTTCAATGTAATAATAAAAGCTGTAATTCACAAAATTAAGCCCGCGCCGCAGCCGCCGCCGGCCGCCGCGGCTGCCCCGGCCGCAACGGGGAGCAAACAATAGCACTGATTTAATATTATTATGATTTATTCATTTCTGCATTGTTGTAAAGAAAGCCATAAACTTCTCCACCATATAGTAATCTAACTTTAAAAAAATCTCTACAACTATAATTTTTGTGACTGGGCATTGTATACTAAATTGCAATAAATAATCACTAAAACGTTTATAGCTTCGTGTTTTTATAATACATATTTTTATAGCTATGGCAATAAAGTATGAGGATATATAGGTATATATAATGAAATAGAATGATTAAGGAAAGACATTAAAGTAAGTAAAACTATTTTAAAAAATAAACTGAAAAATATAATGCTAGGTACAAATGAAGAGTAACAAGCTTAATTTTTAGTGCATTAGTAGTATGCAAGTAGTTTTTAATTAGTGATAGGTACATTATTCGCGTTTATATTTGAGCGCTGTACTCGCCAACAAACTGTTTCGGTTTGGCGAGATGTGAAATTTGTGTGTCTAAATGTAACACTGTTTGCAAATAATAAAAAAAATATGTCTTGGTCTTATCGTAGAATTGTCCAAATCATGAAATGCTCGAGAATTTCATGAAAATATGGTTGCATTTCATGATGTGGGGAACTAAATTTGAGCAGATCGTTAAATCGTGAAAATTTCATGTTTTGTCATCCACGATTGGCCATATCGTGAAAATAGGGCGTCCATGAAGAATTTAATAAAAAAAAAAAAAATGTTTGGAACTTATTGTTCTCTAAATCCAACAGACATTTTCAGAGTACCCTTTCATCATAAACTCTTTTTTTTATTATCTTGTTCCTCATTATTCACGAATTATCCTCATTATACACGAATTATTCACTTTTTCACTGCGAGAAACAACGCGGCCGCCATATTGATAAATAAAGCGCTTCCAGCGCCAATATCGGAAATTAATGCAACAATTTTATGATATGATCAAATAATTTTGACCATTTCATGAAGTAGCTGCGTTTTTATTAGTTGAACATATCGACAAACGAGTTCTCATCATTGATCTGGCCAAGGCACATCGTGATGTGGTCAATGGACAGTGAAAAATTTCACGAAACGTGACTATTTCATGAAATTCTCGAGTATTTCATGATGTGGGTAAATCTACGATAAGGCCACGACATAATATATATATGTATTAAAATAACAAAAAAAACATAAGAGTCATTTTACTATACTTCCAATCGTTTCGCGTAGACTTCTGCTATGGCAGCGCAGCAAAGCAGCTACGGTATTTGCTACGACCATTGAACTTTATACTCGTAGGCTACGACACGTGTAAACCATGAGCACGTGAAGTATACGTTCTACTCTCGAAGTAAAATCTCTAAGTCTAACTCTATTATACATAGGTAGGTACATAGGAAAATGTTAATAGGTAACAGTCACGATCGTAATAACTAATAACCTAAACCTAAAATAAGATTTTTCCTTAGTACATTTCCAATTTTTTTAAGGAAGTAAAATTAATAAAACCCAAACTCGACAGACTTTTATTTAAAGATTTTTTTTAATCTTATGATAATAAAGTGATTTTGCTGCCCTCAAAATGAAATTAGTATGTACTAGTACCTACAACAAGCCATATTGACTGTAATTTTAAGTTAGTTTGTTATGATGAAGACGGAAGCGGTCAGATGCGTTTGTTATAGTAGATTGTTAACCAAGGGGTGCATTTTGGCGCACGAGCGCAGCGAGGGCGCTTATAGTGCGAGGGAATTAATCAGTTTCACACATGGTGAACACTCTGCTTTTCATCTCGATTGTGAGGAAATAAAACAAACCAGTTTGTAAAAAAATAACACATGGGCTACATACCTATCACATTGACATCACACGTGCGACACACACATCAATTCACCTATTTCACAGTCAAACTGCGATTCAGTTGGTTTTAATGACACCACTGTATAGGTATATTAACTTTTAATCACTATTTGTTATTTGTTGATGTTTATCACTATTTCATCGTTAAAATTGACATAAATTAATAAAATATATAACAAATCTAAATCGAAACAAACAAAGATAACATTTCTTTTCGGCAAAAAATGTCTCCCGCCTTTTTTTATAGGGCGCGTTCGTTTCCAGCCAGGCATGATTTTTGACAAAAATCCAAAATATAATGGTGGTGGTGGTGGTTGTTTTAATCCTTTTATTATTATTTCTTGATAAATAGGAAAGTATATTCAAGCGAAAATTTTTGTTTATTGATTTTAAATTAATTGTAGGCTGTATACGTTTATTCCTTTGCCAGTTATCGTGTGCAACTTTCTATGAAAATAATAAAAAGAAAGGTTAGAATTTACAACTTACTTACTTTCCTTGGGATGTAAGTTGGACTTCCTCCTTTGGGGTCATTATTGGACTACTTTCAGAGCATGAGAGATGAAAAACAAATTTAATTTTTCAGTCGAAGTGTTTTCTTTGGATTTTGATTGATTTGTCAGTTTCATACCTGCCACAAATGCGATAGTTGCGTAACATGTTAACGTAAAAACTACAATTTGTTTTTAGTAAGGAAACGCAATTGTCCACTAGTCAGGCGAAAACGAAAAGTGATAAATGTATGGATGATATTATCACGGCACTCCTTTCAGTTTCACTTGTCTGACGTCGTGTTACGTTTCTACTTTGTTAGAAAGATCTCATTCTACTATCAATGTGACGTGTGTTGAACATTCAAGGTATTTTCTCTCGAGTTATCAAACCTCGTTGCTTCTGAAAGATAGCTTTTTATCCGACCCATCCTTTTAGACTTGTTTTACTGCATAACAGTAGAAAAAGAATTTTGTTAAAATATCATGAACTAAATGAACAAAATGAACTAAACAAAAAAACTAAATCTCCCAGTAGTAGAATCACCCAAGAAGCAGTCTTTGAACTTGCTGAATAATACATAGACAATGATGAGTTCGAGGTAGATAGTTCTGTGTTCTTCTGTTATCATTCAAGCGTTGTTTGTTTCCGGCTAGCTAAACTACAAGTTTGTTTGCAGCGGGCTGTTAGACCGCCATTGTGTCGGATCAAACTTATTTGCTTAGTCAATATTGCAGAAGGCACACAAAGTGCGGCTTCGAGTCTCAGTTTATTTGCTCTGCAAAGAGACCATGCAACTTTAGCATGTGCCGATTGTGAGTAGATATTGTACAGCAGCAGGAATGACCTTTGCTTTTAATATTGTACGAGCAATGGACAAACAAGCACGTACGACCCGCGTCGAAACGTGTTGAAGGTACGTGAAGTATTATCTAGTCCAACATCGTAAGGAAAGGGTAGTCGACAAATACAATTTGTTTAAGTGTGTATTTATTTGTTAAAGAATGATTCATGAAAGATGTGTTCACGACTATCACGAACAGTTGGGTGCACCAGAAATACGAGGTCGCAAGTTGATAAAGCACGCTATGCGGTGCTTCTTTTAATAGATGATGGGTGTTTGTGTGTGTCCATTTATATCTAATCATCATGTTGTCCGCCAGTAAAGGAAATTGCGACAGTCGGGGGTGCTTACTCAGCAGTTTGGCGGAGACGCTCCGAGCTAAGCTCGGCGCATTGAGTGGCCGGCCTACACGCCTTGAATGGCATAATTTACTTGCGTTGAGATAACTTTTTGGTGATCTGCGTAAGATGTATGTACAAAAATATTTTGCTATTACTTACTTTAGCCAACAAATTACTTTGAAGTCTAATAATTTTATATATCAACATCTAATTGTAATTATTGTTAATCCCGTGTTTAAGGACTTTACGTAAAGAGATTTTTATAGCAGTATGACCACTTTGGTAAAAATAGCGATCAGGTCAAGATATTTGCATTTTTTACCTTTTATAATTGATAAATAAATACATTTGAATAATAAACCTATATAATTGTTTAATTAAATTAAACATAGAAGAGTATCAGTTTTAGTTTAGCTTTAAATATAGTATATACTCGTAAATTAGTCAGTCGCCAACATCTGTTTTAAATAACCTGCCACGCTCATGGGTTAGCAGAATAAAATAATTACGTGCCAAGGGTGTTTGGTTTTCGAAAATACCTTGTAATAATGTATCTATAATTGTTATTCTACGATGAAACTAAAAATACAACATTATATATAATTTCTATGGACTTAGTGTGAGTCAGCAACAATCAGTGGCATGTTAGGCATTGGCCTCGATTCAGGATGTCATTCTCTAATTCTAATTTTAAAATCCAGCTATCCTTGTTTTTATGACCATTGAAAAAGAGGTGATGAACGAATGATATTAATTTGAACGAATGATAACCTAAAATAGGCACATGTTTAAGTCACATGTTTTAAGTGCTCTCTAAAATTGTGCAATCAACACGGCCATAAGGTTCAAATTCGATATTTGACAGGTAATATTAGAATGGCCATCTCCTGTCCCTTTTCAATCTTTAAAAGGTGAAAAGGACAGACTAACTTAAATTAAGGATTAGAGCGTGACAGTGTGAATCGGGGCCGTTGTGCGCACACCATTCACGTGAGTAATGTTTGGTGGAAGATCAAACACTTATAATAATATACTACAAGTATCATTTATTACTTAAGGTATCTGGTTGTTTCATTTTACTACATAAGAAAAAATTCTTAGGTTTATCGTAATGTTACTACAGCACACGACGACTAAATGTTAGGACATTATTATTAACCCTTTAGAATCATACTGTAGGGGCGAATACGAAAGTACTCAAGTTATTCGAAAAAACAAAGAGCCAGTCGTGCCAAATATTTATACATTCTACAAAATGTATGGGCAACATAGAAATATTTAAACGTGTTATACTTACCTATTAAGTTTAGGAACGCATATCTCTAGTACGTAAGCTAGACATCTAATTTATGAGTGCCGTACGGACCGCCTATGCAGCTTGTGGTGGTTAAGTACTCCGTTTTTCTTCGAAGTCGTGGCCTAGATATGCAAATTATCCGAGAAATGTTCCATTTCCTCGTATATTTATCAAGTAGCTTTCCTGTGTGGTTGGTCTCTTCCTGTCACTGCATTCGAGTACCTACATACCTAGTACATCGTGAATTATGATATCGTTTAACTGAGTCAACAATACGGTGTTGTATTTCATAATAGTTTTCGAGCAGAGACCGCGTCAAACAACGACCGTTCAATCAAGTCGTGGTCCGACTTTCGTCCCATCATCAAAAGTAATAATTCCTTATTACTATGTGGCTCTGTGAGCTGTAGACCTCGCGAGTATATTTTTTTTTTGTTGAAATGGCTGATTTATGGTTTTTTTACGTTTTTAACCCTCATAACTCTGTCATTTTTTTAAATTTCCAAAAACTGAGTCGACAAAAAAAATCTATTAATTTATTGAACCTGCTCACAGAATTTCACGACAATCGGTTGAGAAACACGACCTGTAGATGAGAACACACAGACCAACAGATGGATCCCTCTTCCCTTCAAGATGGTACGCACATTACTTAGAGAAACCACTAAAAATGAGCATGCCATCATTTGGACACACCATGAAGAGTGTAGACAGGCTAAGCTGGCCTTGCCTTCCCCCAGATGAGCATGCCATTCTTTGGACATACCATGAAGAGTGTAGACAGGCTAAGCTGGCCTTGCCATCCCCCAGATCAGCATGCCATCCTTTGGACACACCACGAAGAGTGTAGACAGGCTAAGCTGACCTTGCCGTCCCCCAGTGCCAGGCTAAGACCTTACTTCGGCTGAGCAAACCACGCGTGCGATTGGTGACCGCAGTATTAACTCATCATGTCATGGTTCCTCCTTTAACAAACATCTATATGTCATAGGTGTTACCGACAGCCCCCTTTGCAGAGCCTGTTTGGAGGCAGAAGAAACGGCTGCTCACGTCCTCATGGAGTGCACGGAAGTAGCGGAATACAGGGCTAAGCACCTCGGTGAAGCGAGACACCTTCCAGGGATAACCAGTAACGTAAAGGGCCTGCTGGGTTTCCTGGAAGAGTTGGGTTGGCTCGATTGACAGTGCATTCCCACCCACACGCAAAATAGGCGCATTAGACGTCGAGTTGCGGAAACCAGCCCGTTTATCAATTGACAACAGATGGACAGATAGACATACAAAATAAATTTTGGCCAAGCTGAAACGGAGACGCTTCGCTCGCGCTCGCTCAATAAAGTTATACCTCTGTGACGTTTGTGAGCTTCTCTAATGTGGCTTAATGTAAGGGTTCGTCTCCACGGGCGAGTTGTGTTGGCTAGGATTTCATCATGCCGACACTCCCCCAAGAACATTAACATAAATGCCATATTTAGATGAAAATTATCCGCGTTACGATTGTGTCCACAATTAGGGAAAGTTGTGCGTTAGTTTGTGTTACTTACTTCAGACATACTGTGGTTGAATGGTTGAATTATTATGAACATCTGGTTGTTGTTGGCAAGAATTTAATGTTTTTATTTTTGAATTAAAAAGAGAATATTCGCATTTTTTGTGGTAAAAAGCTATGATTAGATATAATAGATGTTTCCTTGGAAATAAGTAGGCATGTTGTATCATTTTACTGTATGTTCAGAATTGTGTAACTAAATATAATCATTTTGATAAGAGTCAAGAATAAATCTGGGCTGATTGATAACTGGCCGAAACGACGAACTTAAAAAAATGATACGCAAAAAAAATATTACATTATATTTTGGCATCTTTTTGAAAATAGAACGCCAAATTTGAATTTAATCGAACTGGTGGAATTTGTTTGATAGGACGTAGAACTTTCTCTGTCGTAAATTTTCTTAACAATGGAAAGAAACGAAATTCGTGCGGTGATAAAGTTTTACGTTTTAAAACAGAAAACAGCAACCCAGATTAAAACCAAGCTAGACAGTGTTTTAGGTAATTCTGCTCCTGCATTGAGTACAATTCACACCTGGGTAACTGATTTTAAACGTGGAAGACAGAGCTGCGAAGACGCCCACAGGTCTGGCCGGCCAAATGAAGTCACGAATCCGGACATGATCAAAAAAATTCACAAAATTGTATTGAATGATCGGCGCTTGAAGTTGCGAGAGATAGCAGAGATGGTGAGCATTTCATCTGAACGCGTTTTTAATATTTTGCACCAACATTTCGGAATGAAAAAGCTTTGCGCGCGATGGGAGCCGCGTTTGCTCACTGTTGACCAAAAGCAACGTCGAGTGGACGATTCATCGGAGTGTTTGGCGCTGTTTAACCGAGATCCTAACGAGTTTTCGCGGCGTTATGTAACAGTCGATGAAACCTGGATACGTCATTATACTCCCGAGACAAAAGAACAATCTAAGCAGTGGACTGAGAGCGGAAGACCTGCGCCGAAGAAAGCAAAAACGGTTTTGTCGGCCGGCAAAGTGATGGCGACTGTTTTTTGGGATGCTCGAGGGATTATTTTAGTGGATTATCTGCAAAAAGGAAAAACAATAAATGGAGAGTACTACGCAAGCTTGCTGCAAAAATTAAGTGAAGAAATCCAGAAAAAACGACCACATTTGGCCAAGAAAAAAGTTTTGTTCCACCATGACAACGCACCTGCACACACGTCAATGGTTGCAGTCGCCAAACTCCATGAATTGCGGTTCGAATTGCTACCGCATCCACCCTATTCCCTGGATCTGGCCCCGTGTGACTTCCACTTATTCCCAAACCTGAAGAAATGGTTAGGTGGCCAGAGATTTTCATCAAATGAAAAAGTCATTGTTGCCATGGACGAGTATTTTGAGGGGTTGGAGAAAACATTTTATCAAACTGGTGTAACGGCATTGGAGAAGCGCTGGACTAAATGCATCGAGGTAGAAGGAAACTACGTTGAGAAATAAATTTATTTTAAATAGATTTTTAAAGTTTTTCTTTGTCGTTTCGGAAACTTATCAATCAGCCCTCTATTCCTTCTTGTGGTGATCTGCGCGCGTCCTTTTAGTTAGCCCAAGACACACAGAGCCGTGCCGGGGTCAGCGCATTTCGGCATCGCTAGAAGGATTTGATATAATATTATTATTTTTTAATTATTGTCCAAAATCATGCCTGGCATATAAAAAAGACGGGAGATTATTTTTGCCGAAAAAAAAAATGTTATCTGTGGTTTTAAGCAAGGTTTTTAACTTCGGGGAGTGTGCTTAAGAGTTGCATGAACTCATTCCGCCTTCCCCCTTCTTCCATCGGACGTCCAGACGCACGGCAGGTTACCATCCTTTCTGGTGACTATTCCTCGCTTGCGCACCAAACGCTTCTCAACATCTTTTATAATGCGTACCGCAAAGGAGTGGAATCTCCTGCCGGCGTCTGTATTTCCGAGCACATATAATCCGACTCTCCTTAAATCCAGAGTGAATAGGCTCCTTCTGGGTAAGCTCGCTACATCGTAGATCCCATCCCTGCTCTTGGGCTGGATCGGGGTCAAGAGCAAACCCATACAATATATATATATAAAAAAGTTTTGATTTAGATTTTATACATATTTTATTAATTTATGTCAATTTTAACGATGAAATAGTGAAAATTAGTTTAATTTAGACTTGAGCATGACTTTTCAAAAGTTAGTAAAGTAATTAAAACCAACTGAAAATTTCGCAGTTTGACTATGACCATTGATGTGTGTGTCGCACGTGTGATGTCAATGTGGTAGGTATATAGCCCATGTGTTATTTTTTTACAAACTGACTTGTGTTCTTTCTTCACAATCGAGATGAAAAGCAGAGTGCTCACTCGTGGGAAACTGATCAATTCCCTCGCACTATAAGCGTTCTCGCTACGCTGCTCGTGCGCCAAAATACCTCGGGTTGTAATTGATCGGTTTCACCCCTTGGTAAACAATCTGCCTACGTGTGGTTTTAATCTGTGGGCTGAGTGGGATTCTTATATCATCCATCACTCGATGGGAGCCAATGATTAACACCTAGATAGACATTTTTAAATTTTATGCAGGTTTGTTACCTGGCTGATGCTAGGAATTGGTATTTTTGTATTACTTATTTTTAAATTAAGTTACAATGAGTGTCATTTGTACTGTTAAGGTCCGCACTTTTGGATTGATTCGTCCAAGTCCGCACTCCTTGCTGGTAAAGGCCGCAGCTTTGCAATGTATCTTTGATGTCATTGGGGAGATTAGTTATGTCTAGTAAAGAATATCGTTTTACCTAATATAGTATGTACCATATCAGCGGGATTATTGATACAACTGATCTCATAAAATGTTCTACATTCAATGTTTAGAATTTACCTTTTCCTCATATTTCTTGTTATTTATAGGTACTTATTAATTTAAGTATATGTTTTCTTTGTGGAAAAGGAATATGAATGAGTCTAGGATATAATAATTAAAAAAAAAAAACAAAGTCCAGTGGTTTTATTTTTCTTTTGCAGTCGTCAATAAGGCAACCAATTCACTTTGGCAGTTTTTAAGGTTCCGTAGTCTGTACCCAAAGGGTGCCAACGGGACCCTTTTACTAAGCCTGCGCCATCCGTCCGTCTGTCTGTCTGACTCCACCCGGTGGTGACAGACTCTGTCACTGTATGTATCTGGTTTATTGCTTATATTTTACTGGCCAATCTGTATTGAATCGTTCAATTTGTATATCATATCAATAAATTTTGTTTTTCAATAATTGTTGGAATAAATTACAAAGTAATACGTAAATTTATCTAATGAATGAGCTTTTAATCTTTGACATAAACATCTGTTATACAACCCGTCGGAAATTATCTGCGGTCTTGTCAAGACTTTAAACAAATGTTTCCAGTAACGTGTCAGAAGTCAGAGATACTTGGAAAATATGTGGTTGAATTTATTAATATTATAGAAAAATCTAACTTGTACAGCACCGTTGCAGTACGACCGGAAAACAATTTTATAGCCAATTCCATGGATACGTAACTAAGTCTATTTTTTATTTTCACTTTGAATTAATATGATTGTGTAATTAATATGCTATTACACATTCAGAAACAAACATTAATTTACTGTAGTTCATGCTAAGTATTTCTTCATACAACGGCACATCATGACATGTCCTCAGATAGCTTATGAGCCGTAATACATTACCGCCTATAAGCTGTCCAGAGCCACATAATTAGTACATTACAAAATATTAGGTACAACACGTTTTACAGACCTGCCTATGCGCATAGACGACGGAGCCCAGCAGCTTCCAGGTGCCACCGCGCCGGTCCATGCGCACCATGCGCAGGATTTGGAAGAAGCGCAACCCACGCAGCGCCGACGCCGCGAACACCTGGCCGGACGAGCCCATGCCCAGCACCACCAGCGACGCGAGGATCGTCGTCACGTCTTCGTTACATACAATCCACAATAAATCCAGTTTTACAAAAACATGCAATCATCACATCGTGTAATCATTATATTAGACCTCTGCTTCGAGCTACGGCGTAGCGTTACATTGCTACGCCGTAGCGCGAAGTCATTATCTTTAGAACTTATTGTTAACTAATGATTAATATAAAATAAATTGCCTGCTAGCCTATTTGCAATAAACTGTTTAATCAATTATTAGGAAGCTAATAAAAGATTAGACCTCCGCTTCGAGCTACGGCGTAGCAATGCTACGCCGTAGCGCGAAGCCGTTTTCTTTAGTACTTATTGTTAACAATAATTACTACGAGGTTGATTTATGTGATAAATATGATGCTTTTATTATTACTAAATATAACTCAGTTCCAGTAACGATATAGTTTGTGTAAAAACATTCATATGAATGACCACATTAATAAAAATATTGTTCTAATCACAAATATATCAATATTTTATAGACAGTCTTGCAAAGTGATTATACTTGATGGTATCCTGAACATTATTAATGCTTTGAATGCTAGAAAATGTGCAATAAGGACCGAGTAATTAGTGTTTAAAAATGTTTTCATCCCATCATCTATTCAAAAAGTAACGGTTGTTTCGCACATAAGTGCGCCCAAAGTAGATCTTAGAAGCTCATGGGCAGGAAAATGTTTTGAACTTGGAGCATGAATATTTGCTTATAATTCTGCGGCTACAGATATGGAATACAAAATATTGTACGAGAAAAGTTACTGGCCGGTAAGGCGGGTGGCCTTCAGCAATATAAAAAAAAAGAAAAAAAAGAAAACAAATGAAAAATTCTCGAACTACTCCCGCCTTCAACTCTATGGCGGATCGTCATTGGTGCATTGTAAATTATTTTAAAAAATTAGTTCATGTTTCGTTTTTATTACATTTTAATACCTGAATGGCACAATAATTAAAGGTATTTTTGGATTATAGCTAAAAGCATTTTATAATATTTTTTCTTATAGAGAGGGATGAAAAGTAGAATGTATAACTCGGTCGCAAATATTTTTTCCTCGGATTTCAGCTCTTAAAATATAACGTGTAGACAAAATACGAATAATGTGTCGACATCAAATTAAACTTGCCCATCATATCATAAACAATTTTTAAATACAAATTTGTTGTTGAGAGGAGGTTTGGTGATTATATTGTTGTGATAAGTGATTGTATGAACCTGTTGTTTAACAATGTGTAGTGCGAACGACCGTTGCAAACTTATGTTTATGTTCTGTTCTCATGTAAGTGGCTTCTGTCTTTTATGAGAATAAATGTCTTTAAACCTAACCTACATCAAATACTTTGAAACATTCTAAAACTAAATAAATACAGGTCATAATGGAAGAAAATATATTTGAATCCCTCACTACACTCAGGTTTCTACTTTACATCACTCCGCTCTGGATTCAAAATAGCGTCCTCGCCGTAAAAATATTCCTTTGCGCCCTTGTCAATCTACTATTGTCAGTCCGCTTTGCTTTTCATTGGCTTTTCTCAGTAGAAAAATATATTTTCTTCCATTATGACCTGTATTTATTTAGTTTTAGAATGTTTCAAAGTATTTGATGTCGACACATTATTCGTATTTTGTCTACACATTATATTTTAAGAGCTGAAATCATTATTTTTTATTGACAGTAATTGTGACTACGGACACGAGACCAGCTAAATACCCACTAATCATATAATATAATACAGACAACTCACATAATTTTCAAACAAAATAAAACAAAAGATTGGTACCTATTTAAAGTTTAACCTTCATATTGAGTAGTGAACTACTAACAAAAGAACTAAACAAATTCATTTTATAAGAACAGTCTCAAACACACGAGTAAGCTAACAGTAAATTAATATTATGTAATTCATTTACTCATTTCTTCATTGTTTTCTTAAACATCCTAAGCTATAATTGATTATATATTGCGAGGTTCTTTCTTATAAGTACTACTCACCTATTTATACTTAGCGTACATTCTATTTGCATGCCATTTTTTATCGCTTTATCTCGACCAAATCTACTTCCGAGCGAAAGCGTGCAAAATTCGATAACTAATCTTACTTTTATTAAACATCGCTCGGCATTAAAAAAGGTTTCTGGTGATTTGTAATAAAAAACATTTGTCAACATGGTATAAACTGGTTTTAGCAGGGAGATGTCATATTACTTTCTAAACATTTATCAAGATAAAAGTTGAAACGACTTAATTGTTAAAGACTTCCTCCGATACATTACTTAAGCAAACCAATATCCGGGTAAAAGCTTTCAAACTAATCGAGCCCCGTCCGTCCATTCCCGTCACCAAAAGGGTCAAAGCAAAGAGGGTTCAAGTAACATTCAACTTGCAGTTTAATTACAAGGATAACTCCGTTATTAACTTTGCAAAAGTTTGCTAAGCAATCGCACCTGCCTCCCGCAGAACCTAATTGGTTCAGCATACGTAATGTGGTTTCATATTTCATGGACGAAATGAAAGTCAAGAAATCGGCTATAAAACGGAAGAATTGAGACATAAATAATTGCACGGCAGCGGTTGAACCATTTTGGAGAGTCTATTTTAGTGTTATTTTTTTACTGTCGCCAGTTGGCAGGTGTAGTGAAGTAGATTGGGGTAGGGGACTGCCGTGAGGTGCGGGGATGTTTGCCGGTTACGGTCCGTGCGGGCCGGCTCCCCAGAGAGCCCAGCAGCGGTCGTACGGAACTACCACCAGGGGAACGGGGACTGAAATGCGAAGGTCACAGCAGATTGGTCGCACCTGAAATAGGGTCACTTTGTCACGGTTTATAGACGAAACGTGACTTTTACTTGGAAATGTTTAGGATGAAATGTCTTGGTAGTTGGCGCCAAGGATATTGTTTTGAGGAACATATTGCTTTACTATTTGTTTAGTGTCCGTCGTCGTGTTCATTTTTTAGCGTTACATAATATTACTTTGGACATACGATCAAACATAATTTTTTTTAATTACAAATTTTGGAACTGTTGATAAGGTTGTGTAAGCAATCAATTTAAATTTATTTTCACCCGTATACAGTACCTACAGCAAATATTATTTGAACACGTGGCTCGTGGGTCGTCGAGCTGACCGGGTTGCACGATGTTTTTTTTAAACTTTGCAGGTAAAAACATTTGACGGGCGCAAGGTTATGCCACGTTGTCTTTTTCAGCTCGCCGACTACACAAAAACGATCAGTCGGAGGAATGTGGCATGTTAACGGTAAAGAGAATTTGTATTGTAACCACCAAAATGAGATGAGAAAAGTTTTAGACACCTATCAACGGCACACACATTGGACGGGCACCCTTTTCGGCTTGTTAATAAATAAAGTTATATTTGAAAATGGGTTTAAATTAAGTATTTTTGAACTTTATGAAAACAGACGAGGACATTAATAAAATTTATGTAGGAGAGTAACATTTAAGTACACCGCAGTAATATTTTTACTTACTATGACAAATGCTTACCTATTATGCAGAATGGTCGCCTCAAGAATTTGAGGCGACCCATGGATCCCTGGTACCGAGACCTGCATCCTGACGACCATAATCTATGAAACAAATAATATTGCTTTACGTATTCATACATACATGAATAATAATAATAGAACGGAATAAGATTTCTCCGATAGCCAACTTCGTAATGAAGCTGAATATAGAGGATAAAACAAATAGGAAATGCGTAAATCATGGAGTATATGTATATACATACACATCGGAAATAGGCTGCTACAGTACAGATAAAGGAAAAGAAAATACGGCCTATATAAATCCAGTGACGGCGAGCAATCCGTCTACATTGAGTGACGAATTACTTACTCAACGCGAGAAGCAGTCTTAGCTTATCTACGAGAACGTCATTCGAGTGCCAGCCAATCTCGCGTTTTTGTAGAAGAAGAAAGATCGCGAGAAACATAATGGGTCCAAATCGAATCAAATTGAAATTTCCAAGAACAAAGCCTGATCTGTTTCTCGTTCTGCAAAATTTTCCGGACCGTGATCAAACTTAGTGAAAATAATTTGAAGAGAGAACCTTATTGTCAATGAACTTTCGATCATAGGTGTATTACAAGTGCTTGATAAGTTATTAATGTCAGATAGCACTTGTTTACGTTTTCATTCCCTCAGATGTTGATTTTCGTGGTAGCAACACAAAGCGATCAAAGACAGCAGATTAAATAGGTGCTGAATACATTTAAAAATACCTGCTCCAGCTAAATGTCCATTGACTATAATGTTAGCTTTAACTATAATGTTACTTACCCTGTTTCTAAAGCACGTGAAAAACTAGTTTACTTTGACAAAGGGCTTAAAGAAGTTTGTTTAAGACTGCATAATCGCGTTGAAGTCTCACAGTCCGAAGTCCGAACTATATTTTACCTTAGTACGAATTCGATGGCAAACCAGATGACCACAACAGTCTCCATGTAGAAGAGTACGATGCCGGCTTTCGCCTCATACTCTTCGATCGTGGAGAACACCGACAGGGACAGGCACATGAAGACCATCAGGAACCTGCCACAGACAAGTACCAATTAAACTCTCATCTTCGATTTTCTTCACCAAACAATTTCAAACCAAAGTTTCAAACCTCTATATTGGTTTCTACGGCTTTTGTCAATTATCAACCTTCCAAGAGGAACATTTAACACAAGTAATTAAGCTCGCTTGTTCATCTCGGGTTCTGGTGGTGAATAAGTAATTAATACAAAACAATACAGTCGCTGTTTAATTTTCATAGTAGGAACCAAAACAATAATAGTAATGATGTGCAAAAATTGTTAGTAACACCTGCGTACGTAAATGACGTAAACGACATCACACGTTTTGCTTCTTTATTAGAAATCTACTTAATTTTTTTTATATATTTTTACAAGTGATTACTTTCGTAATTGCTTATATTGTGCACTTAATTTTACGTGAATAATTTTTAACAGTAGTCCGGAGATGTAGTAGCAATGTTTGAGAGCTTTTGCTATCGAACAAATTTTCTACAATCGCATTTTTGAGATTGTACGGTACGACTAAAGAAAATACGATCAAAAATGTCATACCCAAAAATCGATATTACAACTTACAACCCATAAGTAGAACGAGATATATGGAAATCCTTTAGCGACTTTTTACCGTATGGGGCACCTTAGGTGGCTGTAGGATATTGGTGTTATAATTTTATAATGTTCACTAAAAAATTCTTTGTATAGTATTACTTGAGTATTACACATTTTTTGATTGAATTGTCATACCACGTTGCAGCGAATAATCAATTTTAGTCAGGCGAAGAGTGCCTTCAAACGCTATTGCGCCAAACTACGGGATTAGTTCTCTAAATAAAAAATGTGGATGGAAAGAAAAGTGTTACGCTTTTCAAAGTTAAATCGTTTGTATTTATCACAAGCTTATAATCTGATAAAAATATCAACATATAAAAGAGTTGAGAAATTAGTTCAAAGGTAGAATATTTTTATAAGGCGAGGTGTTTCTTATTATACTATTAAAATAAAAAGTTTATTAAAGTAAATAAAATAAAATTTGTCTTTTTCTTCCAACAGTCAGTGTCGAGCAAAGTGGCATATTTGGGTAGGTATTTTTCGAGTAATGTGTAGCGGAACTAATCCCATTGTGGTATCTGCATTCACCACGATCTGATGATAGCAAGTTCGAAAAGTTTTTTTTTTTCTGGAATAGTACTCACTATGTTTTAGCCCAGTTTGTTTGGTCTAGACAAACTCTAGAATATGCAAATGAATAAAGGATAAAAAAAATTTTTTTTTAAATGTAAAAATAAGTATTTTATTATATTATATATTATACTTATGAATATATATTATACTTATAATATATTTATTATACTTATGATATATTATACTTATGAACGAGCTAGAAGGAATGAAAGAATAATGGTCCAAACCATTTTTTTATTGATATTGTTACGAGCGAGCGGGGTTCAGGGATTGAAAAATTTGTTCACAAGGAATATGTCCTTTATTTCTCACGTAGGTATAGTATTAGTACACAAGCCAACGTCACAAACTGTTCTTGATCGCGCACGGGTAGCACTACACCGAAATTAACACTTTCACTGCACTTTCTCACTGGCACTTTAACTTGCACTTTAATTTACTTCGGCTCTTGGTCTGCTGCACTGAACTCACACTGAACTCCCCGTCAAGGTGGTCGCGGCTTATATACCCCTATGACAGTTCGAGAATGTTCCTATTACGATCTTCTTTTCGTCATTCAATCTTTTTGAGTAGCGACCTTTCTCGAACAGAAATTCTAGAATCTTCTATCTAATTTTGACAGTCAGCTGTTTCGAGTAGCGAATACTTTTTGTAGGGAAAAATGACAGGTGTCTCGAACTTTCTGGTCGGTTTTCAAGGATCACTGATGTCTGGCGTTTTCTAGACAGTCTGCCACACCCAGCCGTAACAATATGTTGTATCTCTCAAAAAAATCTTTTTCAGTTTTACAACCATCTAAAATATAATCCAGGAATCTAGCAAACAACACACTTATTATAAAATAAGTATTTTTAATTATTTTATGTTATCAGAATATAACAGCCTCCGAAAACACTATTATATTAATGTGTCAAGTTTTAACAGTTTGCTTGACCTTCTAAAAACCACAACACAACAAAAGAAAGTGTCTTTCCATTATGAAAAACTACTAGAAAATATAGATGGGCTTGTTTACAAGTAGCAAAAAGTGGGTTAATGCTTGCCGGGGACGACTTACACAATCATATGATAAAGGACGGCTTTTACACCCCTTGGCCGTTCGAGGAAGTTGTAGAACTTAGACTGGAGGCGGCGGTAGCGCGCGTCGCGTCGCGTGGCGCGGTAGCTGAGTGGCTTGCCCAGCAGCGACATCCGCGGCGTCGCCAGCCGGTCGCCCGCGCCGCCACGCTTACTCTCACTGCAACCAATGGCGCCTTCACACTTATTCTATTCAAGATACTAACTTCTGCACTTTAATCGTTTGACGATTTGATTTGCTTTAACGATTTGACCTCTAATACGAGCGGTATTGCTACGGCGTAGCATTACCGCCTTTTTTACTTTAGACCTTATAGAATTTATTTAAACGGTATAATAATATGTAAAACTTTTGAAATGACTAAATATAACTCTGTTGCAGTAAAGAAATAGATATGATTAGGAAAAAATCCATTTGAGCGACCGTACTACAAAGAATACTGCTATGATATTCAACTACGGGCGGCGGCGGCGTACTAACGTCGCTAGCCAACGACCACGTAGTGTGGCATCTGTTCTCTTTCTGATCTTGTTTGTGACTTTACGAGCCACTTACACGACTTCAGTTATGAAATATAACCAGAGCTTTTTATTGAGAAGAGTGTATAAACACGACAAAGAATAATTTTCAAAAAACCACGACGTTTGTGATATTTGTGTTATCTATCATCAAAATTTATGAAAAATAAATACTCATGCTCTGGTAATATAGTTCAGAAGCTCTCAGTATCAAAAAAATCGTCCAACAGTTTTTAATGGTATTCGGTGCGACCCTAACTACTTTAAGTGTAACATTTCACTTGAAACATTAAATTTTATCGCTTTAGTTGGAATAAATTGAATGAAATGAAAATGTTAAACACCTTGCAAAGCGGAGTGTAGTACGGAACACGCGTATCATCGTCGGCCATAAATAAAAATAGTAACGCTTACTCAGATCAATCGTCTACGATACGCCTTGCAACGTGGGAGAAGACGGAGCTTCACACTCACACAATGCTAACTACAGATACACATTTACATTACATCTATTAAAAGCATAACATAAAGCCAGATTTTAGTTCAAAACAATTATTTAATACTTAGTGAAGTACAGGTCAAAATCGTACTTAATTTATTGTAATGCATCTTTTTAAATGCTATTAATGAAGAAATATTATACTAATAACTATACACACAGATAGAAAAGTGTACAGTGGAATAAAGTTGGTTTCAAACTTGCCTATAATGATGTATTGTTAGTTTACTTTCTGAACGATGATGCTTGTCTTTGTGTCAGGAGAATAAACTCATAAATCGTCTAAAAAGGGTCTGGATGCTATCACTTCTATGTGGCGTTTAATACAATCGCACTAACCGTAATATTTTTTGAGCTATCTATTAATCACCGTAATATTTAACGACGGTAAAGTAGATATATATGTTTTGCCGGTGTTAATTTTGTTTTTAATTCTCTGTCCAAATATTTGTGGATGGTGAGAGTTCAGAGTCAATGGCATCGGCACACGTCGTCAAGGTGCGGTGCCGACATCAAAGTTACCTCCTAAATAATTCTTGCAAGTATGAATATATCTACACCACGACACGGGTACATCTACTTCAGACGAGTTAATTTTCTTCAGCGTGAAAATGAACCATCCAAAATGAGTTTCACTGAAATTGCTGTGATGTATATTAAATAACTTACTTTATGATCAATATTCCTTCCTTCCTTCCATTCCGGTGATTATGGATAATTATTTACTGTAAACAAGTATTATACTCGTACTATAGATCCCGCCGTCGTCGTTCGGTTTAAAAGTGAACAAGTGAGTTGAACAAAAAAGAGATACGAAGGCACTTGACACGGCCACGCCACCCCGGGGCACTATAGAATACAAAATAATGTCAGCAGTGTGGCACCCAGGAGCACACAATGCCTCACCCTTACTATACAATTATGAACAGTCAACGAGGTCCAGTGTTTTCAGTTTATGAACTCGGGCGTTAAGTGTGTACAGTACATCAAGTTTATTACGAAGCTGAGTGTGGGAACTGAACTGACGAAGTTTAATTTTGTAAGAATTTAACTTAACATAAGAGAGAATTTATTTGTTTTTCAATACACCTTGCTCGAAAATTAAATTTACGAGAGCAGTAAACTGTGCGGTAAATGCGTTTTACCGCACTAGTGCGATTTTCATTACAACTTTTTTTAATTTCTACGGTCTCCATAATTATTATTCAGCCACGATCATATTAATAATAAATAAAATAATTTAAAAAAATAATAGAAACCTTCAAATATACTAAAAAGTTACAAATAAAATAACATTTTAGATGGAATATAAAAATAATAATAGCCAATATCCTCGGTTACATATTATAATAACTAAAACCAGTCTAACTATTTTCGACACAACTACCGGTCGAATCACATATGTTCATAGCGCATATTGGTTGACTCAAGTATTGTTTAATTTACATATTATGTTATGTTTGATTAAACTAACATTAACCGCACTATCGAACGATTATTCTAATGGTTTTTTTAAGCTATAGGATGTATCAACTACGTGTGAAATACCTAATGGACGACTCGCCTACGTGTGAAATATTGCATGTCAATAGTAATATTGCATGCCTGCAAGCAGGCATGGGTGGTCACAAGACAACCTAACCCCGAAGGGTATGGCGGAGGGATCCGAGCTCGCTTCGCTCGCCTGGCTCCCTCCGCCATCCCCTTCTAACCTAATATCGGGGTGCCCCGAACTCCCGTGCTCGCTACACTCGCACCCGCCCCGATTTTGAGCATTAGTTAATTCTAGTTTTAATAAAGGCAAATAACAAATAATATTGATTTATATAAAGCAAGTGTTTTTATTTATAATTTTAAATCTGAAATGATGAAACGTCGAATCTGTAGGTGAATCGTCCATTATTTCAATAAACCTTAGGTAAATTAATTGTAGTTAAACAAACCGTAGGTGAACAAACCGTAGGTGAATTCACCTTTATGGGTATCGTTCATTAGTATAAACAAACATCTGTGAAACGGTCTTTAGTTATCTTAAATATACGGTCTTTGGACCGTAGTTGTATCGAAAATAGTTTGACTGGGTTTAGTTATTATAATATGTAACCATATCCTCATTTAACAGGTAATAGTGTGTTTTAAGTAAATATTTACAATTTTGTACTTCCTTTTGGAGGTTTCAATTTTTTTTTAATAATTTTATTTTACAAATCTCAGTGTTTAATTATAATTGTCAGTAATAAATTCTAATCCCGACACTTTTCCCATTATTATTCTTGAAAATCCACAACAAAGTTCTACTATGTATGACCGTTTCAATAAAAAAATATATTTGATTCTATAGGTATTTGTGATTTATCTTTTAAGAGCGTCTGTAACATCTTCTTCCGTAGATAAAAGCCGAGACCCACGGCTGTCCAAATCAAACTGGAGAAAGTCCCATAAATATATTTTAGTTTTACAGTGTCCCCACCGGGGCTCAAACCTTCCGTAATGAGAGTCAAATACTCGACTACTCGGCCACGGAGGCTGTATTATTTGTGATTTCGAATATCGCGATGCACGTTGCTATTACCAATTGAGGAGTTTCCGCTGTTATCTCGTCCATCATCAGATTTGAACAAAATTTGTATGGATTCGTCCATAAAATAAATTCTATCTAATAAAAAAAAAAACATCAAAATCAGTTCAAAAGCGACTGCATTATGACCAAAAGAAAAGACGAATAGCGATGAGAGTGCTACCTTTCGTTGAGGAATTTCCAAGTTTTACTTCATATTTCACCATCAGATCCAAAACCCACGCTTGTTTTTCGAGTTAATTTTAAACTACGCTTATTGTTATACATTACAATTGATTTATTGATAATTTTACGATAAATTAAACACACTTAAATAAACGTTAAATTAACTACTTTTTAACTAACATCAGCTGTAAATAATAGAGTTATAAAGAATCACGAATATTCCCTGACATGAAGGGTGGGCGGTTAGATGTGCCGGTGAGTGTATGTATATATAGAGATATCTAATAACATAGGTACGTAAAAAAAATATATAAAAAACCTCCTTTTTTGAAGTCGTTTAAGGAACTCGATTTTAACGAAGAATCGATTCGTAGAGGCTGAAACTTTTAGGCATGGCAAATACTTGGACGAATAAACCAAGGGCAAATATCATGCATAGCTGTGAGAATTACATGTTATAAATATCATAAAAAGACAAAAATTATATTGTCCCCCGGAAACTGTAACAAGGGATGAAACAACTTTTCGTGTGTCTATTCGCGGACCGATAATGCTATTTAACGAATGGTTTCGTTCTAAAAAGTATTAATATTATCCATGGTCAATATATTTTTTAATCTTAAGGCGGGGTTATGTGGAAATAGCGCCCATAGTTGCTACTTTGACCATCAAATACTAGCACTTGTACTGATTCTATAAATGTAAAAAACAGAACAGAATATATCCTTAATTAAATTTTAAATCGAGTAGAATTTTTAAATACATTATAAGAATTTAGATATAAGAAGCACAAGTTTAAAAAAAAAAGCATGAAAAAAATTTTTTGACGTCCTTGATCTCGTAACTTAAAGCGATAACCATAGTTTTTTTTTCGTTAATATAACATGCCAATTGTTGACTTAGATTTTAAATCGATTACATTTTTTATAAACTCTGCCATTTTCTGTTAATAAGCAAAAGAGTTCAAGAAAAACGAGTTTTTCGCACGATTCCTGCGCGGTGTCGGACGTAACCACCGTGAAGCATCGCACGCTAATATGAACGTTATTTCAGTAATACATCGGTTGAACTTTCAACTAAACCGCGTTGAGTTGCTAATTTTTGCAATAACCCGGCCTTAATATAATATAGTCTTTGATTAGCGTTGACAAGTACATTCAATTATGAACTATTGTTCTAGTTCTAATTCTCTTGTCATGAATTTACTTCCTGTTATATTATATATGTACATATCTGTAGGCTATTTTTTATTTATGGCGTTTCACTTGTAGTATTTCGCCAGTATCAAGTGGTATTGCTAAGCAAGAGTAGCATGAATACACAGACAGCCCAAATCCTAAGATTAGGGTGATGTGTGTATACGGTGAAGGACTCCAGTAATATGATAGCAGCATTACTGAAGCCACCACGTGGCCGCTGCAAGTCATCAATAAATGATTGCAAAATGCAAGCGTTTCAATTGTCCTATTAAAGTTTATTGTTCGGAGTCATACACTGGATAATACACTATCAAAATTATACTACACTCAAATAAACAAAAAAATTAAAGAAAAAAAACCTTTTTTAAAAACAAGCTTTTATTATTTGGAAAATGAACTAAAAAGTTAAAAATAAATTAACTCTAATTAGAAGTATAACACTTTATAAGTTCATTGTAACCTTTAACGATAATTAAGCTTCTTTGTCTACGACAAAATAATTCCATATCGTAATCATATATTTTTAACACCAAAACTTTACACCTTAATTATTAAATCTTCCCGTTTTTATTACAGTCTCAATTTTATAAATAAAAAAGCGTGTTACATTGTGATAGCTTAATTATACCATCAAAATGTAACACGCTTTTATTATTTATAAAATTGAGACTGTAATAAAAACGGGAAGATTTAATAATTAAGGTGTAAAGTTTTGGTGTTAAAAATATATGATTACGATATGGAATTATTTTGTCGTAGACAAAGAAGCTTAATTATCGTTAAAGGTTACAATGAACTTATAAAGTGTTATACTTCTAATTAGAGTTAATTTATTTTTAACTTTTTAGTTCATTTTCCAAATAATAAAAGCTTGTTTTTAAAAAATGTTTTTTTTCTTTAATTTTATTTTTAACTTTTTAGTATGTTTAATTCGAGATTTACTACGACGTAGTTAGTAGCGCGTAGCAGCGTTTTTCCGTTATGTAGTCCGTAGTACGTTCACATAATAATGTGCTGCTTTGAGCACTTAAAGTTTATGTATTTTATTTATATTTAAATATTTCATTTTTTTTGTTTGTAGTAGGGTAAACTAATGTTTAAATTGGTTATGTAATCACAAGTTAGTTATTTGTAACATTTCTCATTCTATCCATTTCTTTTAATGCATCAACATTACAAGGTTTCTTCGAAGTCAACTTGGAGCAGTCAAGTTCTTCGATTCGAAGCCCTGCTAAAGACTTAACTCTGCTTAAAGCCACATAAGCTTGACCAGCAGCAAATAATTTAGAGCCTAGATAATAACAGCATGATCTACAGTAGTTCCCTGCATTTTGTGCACAGTTGAAGCCCAAGACAAGACAATCGGAAGCATTCTTCTTTCAGCTGTGCCGTAATTAAATTTAGCAGGAAATTGAATTGATTTAGGCTGTATTATGTGAATGCCATCCTTGCCGAGGTCCATTGTAGAGGGATAAGGGCTTCAGTACAACAGGGTTCGCCCTGGTACCCTGAGGCGCAACGTTAGCGATATGAAATGTTTATACACTCTCATACCATTCAGCCCTCGGCACGTGCTCACCTTGGCATTGGGGCATCCATCTAATCAATCAGACATATAATAATCCACATTCATAACAAACGGAACGAACTTTTTCCCAAATCTGTTGGAGTTGCATATTCACGCCAACTAAGATGCTTGTCAAAACGAATCAAATGAGCGCAAACTCGATCGGGTTGCGTCGTTTAATTACGGAGTTCCTATGACCACCTTCCAGCTCCATCATCAGACCCTGGTTACCATATAGTATCAAAGTACTCGACAAGACGAATCAAATGGGCCTAAACTCGATGGAGTTGCGTCGTTCCGGAGTTCCTATGGCCACCTTCCAGCTCCATCATCAGACCCTGGTTACCATGTAGTATCAAAGTACTCGTCAAGACAAATCAAATGGGCCCAAACTCGGTGGGGTTGCGTCGTTTAATTACGGAGTTCTTATGGCCACCTTCTAGCTCCATCATCAGACTCTGGTTACCATTTAGTATCAAAGTATTCGTCAATACCAATCCAACAAGCCCAAACACGACTATGTTATGTTGTGTATTTGTGGAGTTCCTGTGACCACCTTCCAGCTCCATCATGAGACCCTGGACATCACGTAGGACTGAAGATCTAGTCAAGACAAATCCAACAAGCCCAAACATGACTAAGTTATGTTGTGTATTTGTGGAGTTCCTGTGGCCACCTTCCGGCTCCATCATGAGACCCTGAACATCACGTAGGACTGAAGATCTAGTCAAGACAAATCCAACAAGCCCAAACATGACTAAGTTATGTTGTGTATTTGTGGAGTTCCTGTGGCCACCTTCCGGCTCCATCATGAGACCCTGAACATCACGTATGACTAAAGATCTTGTTAAGACAAAACCAACAAGCCCAAACACGACTAGGTTGTGTTGTGTATTTAAGGAGTTCCTGTGGCCACCTTCCGGCTCCATCATGAGACCCTGGATATCACGTATGGCTAAAGATCTTGTTAAGACAAATCTAACGAGCCCAAACACGACTAGGTTGTGTTCTGTATTAGAGGAGTTCCTATGGCCACCTTCCGTCTCCATCATCAGACCAGCTCCAAGGTACCATAATATTGCATTGTCATCCGATTTATACATGAATGCAAAATTTCAGCTCAATCGGAAACTGGGAAGTGGATCAAATTTAACTTGCAAGATTTGATTACAGACAGACAGACAGACAGACAGACAGACAACGGGACAGGTGAAACTAAATAAAAGCTTGTAAAAACGAAAATTTAAACGAAAGCCCGACCGCCATTGAATTGTTATATAAGACGCTCTTGCCAGACGTTTGTCGGTAGTGCTTTGGATATACAATTTATCTTTATAAATAAAAAATAAATGAACGACCTCCAGCAAGTTCAAACTTCAATTGCACTTTTGGTAAGGTATTATATATAACCTGGCGTTTTTTCTACGAGGAGGGATCAAAAAGTAGTGAGAACGACATACTCCTTGGTAAGAAAAAAAATAATACTGGCAGGCATAGCTCAGATACATATTTGTAATATTAAAAAAGAAAAAAAATCTTCGATTCTCTTTTGTTTTTTTCTGAATGTAGTCATTTGTTTGCTTCGTGTCGGAACATGTTCTCGAAAATGGAGAAAAACGAAGTGCGAGCCGTTATTAAATACCTCTGTTTAAAAAGTTAACGACTCAAGAGATTCATTGCGATTTGGAGGCAACATTAGGAGAGTCTGCTCCGCCCTATTCTACTGTCGCAAGGTGGGCTTCTCAATTTCGAGTAGGGAGAACGAGCACGGAAGACGAACATCGTTGCGGCCGTCCATCGACGTCAGTCACCCAAGAAAATGTTGCGAAAGTCGAGAAAATTGTATTGAGCGATCGAAGAGTTACCATCTGATACTTAATTCAAGAAACGGACATTTCATATGGAAGTATTCAATCCATATTGAAACAATCTTTGAATATGAGAAAAGTTTCCGCAAGATGGGTGCCGAGAATGTTAACCGACAGTCAGAAACAAAATCGACTTGACATTTCGAAGACATTGTTGGACAAGTTTCAAGAAGATTCTGAGAACTTTTTGTCTCGTTTCGTAACAATGGACGAAACATGGGTCCATCATTTTGATCCTGAGACAAAACAGCAATCTTCGCAATGGAAACGGCCATCATCACCTCCTGAAGAAGTTTCGTGCCGTGGCATCGGATGGCAAGGTTATGGCCTCAATATTTTGGGACTCAGAAGGGATATTGTTGATTGATTACCTGGAGCGTGGAACCACTATTACAGGCCAATATTATACAGCTTTCATTCCCAAGTTGAGGAATGCCATCAAAGAGAAAAGGAGAGGGAAACTTCGAAGGGGCGTGCTGTTTCGTCACGACAACGCACCCGCGCACAGGTCGGCAGTTGCGATGGCTGCCATTCAGCAAGCTGGCTTCGAATTGGTTGACCACCCCCCTTATTCACCAGATCTGGCGCCTAGCGATTTTTATCTGTTCCCCAAATTGAAAGAATACTTAAGGGGAAACAGGTACGAAGACGATAACGAGGTGATGGATGCCGTGGAGAGCTTTTTGCAGGACCAAGACAAAACTTTTTTTTTAAAGGGATTGAATCCTTGGAATAGCGATGGACTCGGTGTGTAGAGAGACTCGGAGACTATGTAGAAAATTAAATTATTAAGTTATCAATAATAGTCATTATATTCTATTTCATTCTCACTACTGTTTGATTCCTCCTCGTAGAATGAAATAATTTTGTAAACTCGTTCTGAGAGAAAATTCTATGAATATCTGCCTAATTATTAATTTTTACCGAGAGAAATTTTGTTACTGAAATAAAGAGGATTTCCGCGTGCTTAAAAGAAATGAAAGGAACTCGTTTAAGGGATTACGCTCGAAAGTTATGAGTACCTTACAGAAATGTAATAGAATCTTACAGAACAGGTCGTTAGGACGAAAATTTTTAAAATTAATCGGTTTGTAACATTAGCATAGATTCTCCAGAAAAAAATGTTACGAAATAAAAATTGTTACATTACGTAGGTACATGTTAATCTTGTAGGTACTTGTTTTATAAAAGCTCATCAATAATTTATTTCACTGTTTATCAAGTCATAAATTATAATATAATTCTAATTTCGTATTTGTCTCCGTGGACAAATCACACGACATATAAGAATAATGGGTAATATAACAGGTTTTGTTAGTTATTATAATACAATTTAATTTAAGTTATTAGATATATAGATAGTCAACAGTAGCAACTGGTATACCGGCCCACTTTTTGTATATTTAAAATGTAAATAAAGTATATACAAAAGACAAACAAAAAGAACATAATATAATAAATAAATATTATGGACGGTATTGACATTATGTAAAAAAAGGTTAATAAAACGGAGTTAAGATAGAGAATGCGTAAATTCATGCTAGAAAGTAATTTAATTCAATTTATTAAAAAGTAGAGTTGAAGGGAAAACCTGTATTTAAAACTATGACAAAAAGGAAAATGTTTTTCTGAGGTTGTTAGGGTCTCTAGCGTGTATCGCTAACTGATAATCAATAAATAAGATAAGATAATTATTTTAGTAAACGTAATCTTTACACAAAGAAGAGAAAAAAAGAATGAATGTAAAGATACTGTATTTAAATGTATTAATATTTTTTTAACACTGTCACAAAAATGATTTTCTAAACGCAGAACTGATTTGGAAAATCGTTGACTGGCGGCGGGCCGTTAGAAACAAATGCGAACGTTAAATGGCTCGGCATAGGCTACGCTATTATTTGTAGCGTAAGGGAAATAAAAAAAATTTGCGGGAAAGCGTTTGCCCGTCGGTCCATTGGGCAAGCGGTAACGGGACATTGACTGATTTTGAAATACCCTCTCCTCTCTTGAAAAGAAAGATTAGAAAGATCTGTTGAATTAACAAAGATGTGCAAAAAGTATCAATATTGAATATTATTTTTAAATTAGTAAAAACGAGAGGTTTCTTTTGATTTATTTGTCTACTTACCATTTAATACCTGTATTATCACAATATAAATAATATCTGCCAAATCATTAAAACTCGCTACTAGTTTCAAATCAGCAGCAACCAATATAAATTTAACCTTTTGTAGACCTTTGATGAAAGGTCTAATTTTATTCAGCAAATTTTAATTATTATTTAACAGCTAACTACTCTAGCAACTAAAACCAATTACAATTTCTTTAAGAAGATATTTTTATGAAAAGAAAACAAAAGTCACTACGGAAGTTCTACAGAAAGTAAGAATTATGTAAATAATAAATTACATTAGGGTATTACCTATGTCGTATTGCATCTTCATGTACCCGGACCCGCCTGGTCGATTTCATTTTCACCTGAACATTTATGCCAATGAGTGTTATGAACTTTGAATCAAGTTTATTAAAAAATAGTTTAGTAGAGACAGTAGGGACGAGAAGTTAGTGCCGTGACAGTGTGTTAGGTAAATAATATACTACGAGTGAAGTTTCGTCGAGTTATAAACAAAAACAAAGATAACTTCTTGTGGGAGTTACGGAAGAGTTATAGTTCACATTGATCGAGTGACATTATGTTCGGGCTATTAGAGAATATCACCTATATTAAAAATATTACAAAAAATAAAAATATTGTATAAGTCTGAATAAAATAATAATTTTGCCAAATTGTTTGTTTCGAAGCTAGTAACTTTCGTGGCACAATAATTGTTGAAGAGCGTTAATGACAATAATGTTAGTTATAATTTGATGGATTTGTATTTCAATGATAGTTCGTTGGGTCTGTAAAGTAATTTATTACCTACAGGTGCGGAAGTGGCAGGTATTCCGCGGCGACGCACTCGCGCTCGCCGCCGCCGCCGCCGCCGTCATAGGTAGGTATTTTAATCGCGTGTAATGCGAAAAAAGCAGTTTGACCCAACACTACCTACGTTAAATGGTAAACTATCGATCCAAATATAGCAGGGGTTTGTACGCCATTAACTGAAGTCATCGTCAGCAATTATGTACAAAGGCACAAAGCACAATGCGAAGAGGCATGCTGTAATATTAAGTTTAATTTTCTGGAAGGTCCGATTCAGTCGACACACAATAGACTGTCTAAAACATTGTCGTGCAGAAATCATAAGACCAGATATTACTTACGTACCTTAAAATTCACAGCCAATCTAAACAACTGAAAACTGACATCCATAAATATTTACATTCCGGTAGACGTAAGGCATGTAGAATCGTGTGTGCTATGTAGCGCGGGGCGCATGCGGCGCGGGACGAGCGTCACGGCGGCGCGGCCAGCTCGCGGCACGTGCGGAGCGGCCCCGGTGCGCCGGCATAATACCGCGCGGCGCTCCGGCTCCGGCTCCGGCTGGAGGGCGGCGGCGAGCGAGGGCGCGGGCGAGCGGGCGTGGAGCGAGCCCGCCGACTGACGCGCCCGCCGCCGCGCGCCCGCGCCTCGCCGCCGCCCGCGCCACCGCCCCCGCCCGCCCCGGGTCAGGTCGCAATTGCTCCTGCTACGGACAACAGCGGAAACAAGCTCTCCAAACAATAAACGACCGATTGTTTCAAAAGCTCCTAATTAATAAGTTATTGATTGATCTTTACAATTTTACGTCGTAGTACAGACTTTCAATTTAGGAGGCTACTACGTATAGAACGCTCAACTCAAATTAAAAGTTCTTCCAAAAAGACAGACACCGTACAATAAATACACAATTATAATGAGCTTGAATATAAATTGATTGAAAATGTTACACATACCAGATCAAAATTAAATGTTAAGTGCTGGCCTCTGATATTTCCGCCTACAGACAAGCCTCACCCTGATTCTAATTGTTGGCCACCTTCGACTATCCAGGTCATCGTATCTGCACTCAAATTTTCCTTAACTGCAAAAAAGAGGTTGATTATAACTTGTATATTTAAATAACTCTATGTTACCCTGTTTTAGGTAGAGATGTAGAGTGGAACGGGTACTAACTAAGCTTACGTAAAAAGTAACTTGCGAATACTTACCTAATCAATTAATTGTGTCTAAACGAAAATTATTAAAGCAAAAAATATTTTTTAACATACACGTTTTTAACGCACTAAAAAGTATAAAAATAATTTTGATTGCGATTTTTATTGGTGTAGTACTCTTGTAGGACTTTAAAACGAAAAACGTGGGGTGCATGGAATAGATATTCTAACTAAGTAGAGAATGAGGTTATGGCTGAAAAACAGCATAGCTGACGCTGTTACCTTTTCATTGTCTTTACTTATTTTCATGTCTGTCTGTACTAATATTGATACATAACAATTGTTAATGTAGAGACAATGAATAAATGTCTTCTAATTCTTATTAGTGCCAGGGGTTGTTATGTGTTATTTCTTGAAAACTTACAAATAGTTATTATTAGTACATAGGTATAAAAATAAAAAATAAAAAAATGAATTGTGTTTTTTTTTCAATATTGGAGGGACTTGCGTTTGACCATTATCCTAGCTGATGGAAATTTATTATGAGGTGAAAGATGGGCCACGCACGTTGTGGACGTATTTATGCTTTAAAATCTAAGTCTAAGTCTGCTGGACCTGACAGCCTGTCAGCCCTGTTAATTGTAAACACGGCTAAGGCTTTAGGTAGGCCTGTCTCCCTCCTGTTTACAAGGTCTATTCATGAGTGTTATGTGCCAAATATTTGGAAATGTGCGTACATCACGCCGTCTTTAAAAAGGGCTCTCGATCCAAAATTTCCGACTACAGACCCTTTGCCTGCTTGCTAAAGCCTTTGAGGATATTGTTTATAAGCAAGTCTATCCAGAACTAATAAAGATAGCCCAACTAATTTATTATCAACAGAGGAACCAAAAAAATCAATAGACAACATAAACTCCTATTTCGCTAATGTCGGCAAGAACCTTGCAGACTGTTTCGACCAACAGTCCCAACACGCACACACACATACATCATCAGTACAAAATTCTAATAATGCCTCTATGGTACTACTTCCAACAAGTGAAATGGAAGTTGAGAGAATAATCATGTCTCTTCGTAATGATTGCGCGGTAGGTTGGGACAAGATATCAGGAAATCTTCTTAAAGAAAATAAACATCTAATAGTTCCACCTTTAACGCACATATGCAACCTCTCAATTAAAACCGGAATATTTCCTAGAGCCTTTAAAAAATCGGTAATTTATCCTATTTATAAAAATGGGGACCGGGACCGTGTCGGAAATTTTAGACCTATCTCTATTTTAACTTCCCTTTCAAAAGTTTTGGAAAAAATAATGAATAATAGACTAATAAGTTTTTTGGAATCTAAACATTTGTTATCGCCTGCTCAATTTGGTTTTCGTAAGGGCAAATCAACTTCGGATGCAGTGCACCAACTCACTGATTTTATTGTTAAAAAATTAGACAAAAAAGAACATGTTTTGGCTATTTACCTAGATTTGGCTAAGGCTTTCGACACGGTCTCTGTTCACATTCTATTAACTAAGCTCGAGAAAATGGGTGTTAGAGGTAACGAACTCAATCTTTTAAAGACTACCTTTCGGAAAGGTATCAGTGCACTAAAATAGGTGACCACATCAGCTCAGAGCTACCTGTTACATATGGAGTACCACAAGGCAGTATATTAGGCCCTACACTGTTTTTGACATATATGAATGAAGTATGTGACCTCCGACTTAGAAACGGTAAGCTGATTGCATTTGCTGACGATACAGCCTTAATTTTCGATGCTGATTCACTTTCTGAGCTATTTTCTAATGCACAAAATGGTTTTGATAGGGTTACAACTTGGCTCTGAGACAATATACTCACACTCAATCCGGATAAGACCAAATATATGATATTTTCGATACAAAAAAATAAACCTTCGACACCTAGAAGTATTCTTGTAGCGATCCATATATCAACATATGTACATGCCCGCGTATAGAGGAAGCCAAGGTCATTAAATACCTGGGAGTTCTAATTGACAATACTCTCACGTTTAAGAGCCATGTTGAAGCCTTATCAAATAGAATTCGCAAATTATCCTATATTTTCAAACAACTCAGACATATCAGTGATCAAGCCTTGCTGAGGTCTGTATATTATGCACTTTGTCAGTCGCTTTTAATGTATTATATTACCTCTTGGGGTGGAGCCCACAAAACGACTCTTCTTACGTTGGAACGAGCTCAAAAACTCATCCTTAAAGTTGGTGCCTTTTTACCCTTTTGTTTTCCGTCTGCAGAGCTGTATAAAAAATGGAACGTCCCAACAGTCCGTCAGCTATATATATTACAAACAATTTTTAAATTTCATTCTTTAACTACCTATGACCCTATGACCTTGAAAAAGGCCCGTTATCCAAATCCACAACGACAATGATAATTTTCGAACAAAATTTTGCAATAGGTTCTTCTGCTTTATGGGTGGCTATCTTTATAATAAGCTTAATAAGGATATCAATATCTATCCTCTAACTCGAGATAAATGCAAAAAAATAGTACTTAATAAACTGTTATCGCTTGATTATGACACTACAGAAAAGCTACTTCTTCGTGATGGTTAAGTACCCACTGTCAAATTTTACCTATACCTACCGTATGCGTTGTTTGTTACACGGTGCGGAGGGCGGCTGTCCCTGTCAAAGAGTGAAGTGACCCCCTTGGTATAACATTTTTATTTATTTATTTTTAACATTGCCAGCTGCCTCCTGTGCTGTGCTATAGCCTCCATACCTACCTATACCAATATAAATAATTATTACTAAGTATATTATAATCTTACTAACACTACTAACCTTATGTATGTATGTATGTTTAGTATATATATTGATATATATCTATAGATGTATTTTATATTATATACATATTTAGTGCGTTCCCACATATGAGTATGTACTTGACGGTCCAGAGAGGAAGGTACTGGTGTCCTGAAATACAGACTCGTCTAGTTTAGGCACCAGTCTCCTACAATTTTTTTTGTTACTTTTAGAATAAGAATATCACTCTGTATACCCTAAATTGTGTGGAGAAAATAAATAAATAATAATTATTATTAATTATTATCCAGCCATTCCTGCTTCTTTACACCCGTCTCAACATGGCTTTTTAAAGGGTAGATCGACTGTATCTAATTTAGCCCTAATAAATAATTTTGTGACTGAAGCTATGGATGGTGGTAAGCAGGTTGATGTCATTTACACTGATTACAGCAAGGCTTTTGATCGCATTCGACATGATATTCTGCTTGATAAACTTGCCTTGATTGGGATTCGTGGTGACCTGCTCAGATGGTTTGCTTCGTATGTGGAGAACCGTACTCAAGCAATTGTTGTTAATAATTATATATCTAGCTGGGTGTCTATCCCGAGCGGTGTTCCCCAGGGATCCTTACTCGGTCCTTTGCAGTTTATTATCTTTGCGAATGACATCAACAGCTGCTTTCGTTCAGCTCAACTCTTAAGTTTCGCTAATTACATGAAACTTTTTGCTAAAATATCTTCTAATGAAGATGCTATGTTGTTACAAGCTGACCTGGTTATATTAGAACTTTACTGCCATTTAAACTGCTTAGACCTTAATCCAACTAAATGCTTGGTTATGACATTTACGCGGAAACGTTTCCCCGGATCGAAGTTCCCCGTACCTTTGACTATGTTCTTAAGGCTCAAAGTCTTCACCGTGTTAATAGTGTGCGTGATCTTGGTGTCCTGCATGATTCCCGATTACTGTTTGACAAGCACATTGAAGCCATTATTTCAAAGGCTACTAAGATGCTGGGATTTTTAATTCGTAACTCAAAGGAGTTTTTGAATGCTGAAACCATAAAGATTTTATATTGTTCGCTTGTCCGCAGTAATCTTGAATATGCATCACAAATATGGAACCCCCGATATGTCACGTATACTAACAAGATTGAAAATGTTAAAAAAAAAATGCTCTATCTGAGCTATCGTACGAAGGTTTCATTTAGTTCTGAAGATTACACGAAGTTCTGTGTGAACCACCATATTTTGCCCCTGCAGTATAGGCGCTCTGTAGCCGATGTTATTTTTTTTATTAAAGCAGTCCTAGGTCTCATAGACTGTCCCGAACTTCTTTCTTTAATTAATTTTAATGTCCCTGCTCGACCCCTGCGTAATTTCAACTTACTCTCTACTCCATTTTGCAATACCAATTACAGGTCAAACACTTTCATGCTGCGTGCAAGTAAAACTTTTAACTCGCTGTCTGCTGGTGTTGATTTAGATTTATTTAATGTTAGTATTGAAGCTGCAAGGCGTCAGCTTTCGAAGCATTTCATTACTCTCCCTGAGGCGTTATTTAAAAACATATATTTTGTGTATGTGTTCCCAGTCCTGTTCTTTTCTACCTATATTTTGTTTATGTTAACTTGTTTTTCTGGAATGACAATATAATAAAATATTTAATTTTATTGTTTATGCTTGGATAGATGTAGCGTCACTTTTTGTTGTGCTGGTTAGCTAATTTATATATTTTATTAAGTTTCTATCTGTGAGAACCTCTTATGTGCTTTTTAGTCCAGCGTATGTAAAATTTTGCAAGATACCCTGTATATCACTAAGGACTAAATTGCTAAGACTAAAAAGCCCAAGCACGACGAGATTACCTTCCGGCTCCATCATGAGACCCTGGACATCTTATGACTAAATATCTTATCAAGACAAATCTATATAACGAGCCCAACCACGACGAGGTTATGTTGTGTATTTGAGGAGTTCCTATAGCCACCTTCCAGCTTCATAATGAGACCCTGGACATCACGTGTGACTAAAGATCTAGTCAAAACAAATCCAACGGGCCCAAACACGACTAGATTATGTTGAGTATTTGAGAAATTCCCGTGGCTACCTTCCGGCTCTATCATTCTCATGATAGAGCCCATGAAACCATGAGATCATGAAAATTACGTATGACTAAAGATCTTGTCAAGACAAATCCAACGAGCGTAAACACGATGAGATTATGTTGTTATATTTAAGGAGTTCCTATGGTCACCTTCCGGCTCCATCATCAGACCAGCTCCATTATACCATAATATTGCATTGTCATCGAAGTAACATAAGTATACCAAATTTTAGCACAATCGAATAACAGCAAGTGCTCCAAAAATGGGTTGCAAGATTCGGACCGAACAAACAAACAAACAAACAAACAGCCAGACAAGAAAGCGAGTTAGTAAAAACGTGTTAATAAAAAAAGTAAACAAAGGATAGTTTTGTTTGCAGTTTTACATATTCGCAGAAGATCAGGTAGGACAGAGAATGCATATAGTATACGTGTATACGTACATAGTATCGGGCGTCGAGCCGTTTCTGAATATTTCCACCGGAAAATGTGATAATACGAAAGGAAATCCCCCAGAGAGACGTATACCATGTTACCCACTATCCTACTGTTTGTAGGTAAAACATTTACGTACACACAAATATGCTACAATACCTCACATACTTATTTGTTTTGAACTACGAGTAATATTTTTGAGGGAAGAAAATTATGAATATTGCATTTAAACTGGAGGAGGGATTTCAAAAACGATTGTGTAGGTATGACCTATAAGCAAAAGTTGCTGCCTGTCTTTAATTTAATATGTTAATAATTTATTATTTATTAAGAATAAATACCTAAGTCATAATATAATGCCGGATTATTGTATTTTCTATTACTAGTTTACAGTGGCGAAGGGTGAAATTTTGACAAAGGTAAGCCGGAAGAGCGCGGCCTACCTAACTGACATGCTTTTTGTTTTCAAAACTGTGAGTTCGGAAAATGGAATTCATCGCTACACAAGTAGTCAAATAGTCAGTTGATCAGCAATCCATATGAATTAATGACATAATAGCATACAGAACTCACATCACTCACTCAACAATTTACCGTATTGAACAGATCGTAAAAAACACAGTAAAAACAACAATTTCACTGTTTACAAACAAGCACACACTAAATTGGCGGACACGTACTTACGAATTAAATGTATTGTATCACTTTACTTCCCCATATAAATCCTAATTTAACCAATCACACAACATCACACAATTTCGACCCCGCGATGTATTTTCTTACTGAAACTCTTCTTTTTCAATTTTGCTATCTTATCAATTCCTCTCTCGCGTATGCGCTATGCGTTAGAAAGAGAAAGAAATTATAGGAAGCCGACCCGACTCGGCTTCTATGGCACCATTTATTTATGGGTGTGTTTCAAATCAAACTGACAGCGCCGGCAACATGCGAGTGAGAAGGCAAATATGGAAGTATACCCTTGGAGCGCCAGAGACAGAGTATACTGGCAATTCACGAACTCGGTCGGTCGTGCGACTCGTGCGTGATCGAATATACATTGACGTGTTTGTAGAGCGCCGTCCGCCTCGACTTGTATTAAAAAAAGCAATGTATCTTGCGCTCGCGTGTACGTAAATTACTATCAGCGTTAGAGGCTGTTGGAGCGGATTTTCGAAAGGTAAGCCGACGGGAATCGGCTTGTATGAACCCTTCGCCACTGCTAGTTTATCTATTGAATGACAGCCGGTAAAATTTTCTTACAATCACACGCCACAAGGTTTATTGTCGTGATCGACTAAACACAATAGAGATTCATCGTGCGGATAATGTAGTGGTGCTCGCGACACCAACTACGTCACGACGTGTATTGCTTATGTTTGCAATAATATAGTATTTAAGCATAGAATAGAATAGAATAAATTTATTTGCTAAAACATGATAACAAAAGATATTACACAACAATTAGATCTACATGCTTAACCATTGATGGCATACAAAAACTAGAAATTAAAATAATTCAGACACACAAATCAATCATAAACAACACATATTTTTCTTATATTATACTATAATCATTACATAAGTTAGCATAGCTCTCTGTACTCTGTACTTTAGTCTTACATTATACTACGTACCTACTTGTGTGTTTCTCTGTCATATCTCCTGGGCACCCTCTGCTAATATTGCATGGCAACCCTGCCAGTACTGCCTTATGGCAGTGCTGGGTGGCATGGAGATTTAATAGTAAAAAGTAAATTGAGTTTAATTCAAAAATTAAATGAATCTCCGTGCACCTAGTTAAAAGAACCAAATAAAAAGTTAAAATAAATGGACTAAAAACTGTGATTCGTGAAGAAATTAATTATCAAAATGACAATTTTAAATTAATAAAGACTATAAGTGAATATACAGTGGAGTGTTAAGGACGTGAAAGAAAATAAAGACAGTAACAAAATTATGTAGTATATTTTAAAAAAAACCCCGACCCCACGCCGATGACGCCAGTTACCCAGCAGGAGCAGCAGCGTCAACCGGGACGTCAAAGTCGAAGGCCACAAGTAGTTCGTATTATTTAGTGTAATACAAGGGCTGCTATTTACGTATCCGGAACTGGCCACTTACATAAACAATATTTAAAAAGAAATTATAACATTTAAAAATAAAACTCTTTGGCTGTAAAATAAAGTTTGTTTCATTCATCTGTCAATTGTTTTTACATTGTGGCGCCATTTTAAAAATTCATTGTCTATCATCACCATGGATTTGACTCGTGAAAATTTTCGTGCTATGATTTATTACGACTTTCGGCGTGGATTAACTCAAAAACAGTGCATGGATCAACTTTTGTCGACTTTTGGGGAGGAAGCCCCATCGAAAACCACTGTGTATCAGGTTCAGGTATAAAGGTTCAGTGAATTTAATCGTGGTCGTCGTATGCTTGCGCGACGATTTTAAAGAAGGTCGCCCTAAATCGGCTGTTGTACCACAAAATATTGATGCTGTGCGCGAACTAATAATGCAAGACCGTCATGTTACATATCGCGAGATAAAGGCATTTCTGGGCATTAGTATGACGAGTATTTATAAAATATTACACGAACATTTAGCTGTAAAAAGAAATTGTTCTCGTTGGATCCCGCACAACATAACAGTTGAACATAACAGGCTCGTGTTGATTGGTGCAAAAAAATGATAGAAAAATACAAATGTGGTACATCAAAAGCTGTTCATAATATCTACACAGGAGACGAATCTTGGATATATGCGTATGATCCCGAAACTAAGCAGCAGTCAACGGTTTGGGTGTTCCAAAATGAGCCAAACCCAACTAAAGTTGTTCGTGCAAAAAGCACTTTGAAGCAAATGGTTGCCTGCTTTTTTGGTATTAGTGGACATGTGGCTACAGTACCACTAGAGAATTGTAAAACGGTTTATTCTGAATGGTACACCACCATTCGCTTGCCAGAAGTCTTTGGAGAAATACGCAAGAACAATCGACAACAAAGAATAATCCTTCACCACGATAACGCCAGCTGTCACACCTCGGCCGCAACAACGAAGTATTTAAATAGTCAAATGATCGAATTGACGGGTCATCCGCCGTACAGTCCCGACTTGGCACCAAACGACTTTTATTTATTCCCAAGCGTGAAGAACAAATTACGTGGACACCGATTTTCGACCCGGGAAGAAGCCGTTGATGCTTTCAAAATGCACGTTTTGGAGATACCCGATACAGAATGGAAAAACTGCTACGAAAGTTGGTTTCAACGTATGAAAAAATGCATCGATCATCACGGGGAATATTTTGAAAAGCAATAAAAGTATATTTGGATATAGATGTTTGTTATTTTTTGTTATTCCGGATACATAAATAGCAGCTTCGTAATAACGCATAAAAAGAATGCACGACTTGACGAGACGGTGACGACGTCGTCGCGACACCGCGTCAGCAAATTGTCGACACGACTTTTGCAATAGAATTATGAAATTTATGAAAGTGGAACACGAGTCAATGAAACTCGATAACAAATACTGACAAATAAAAAATAAAAATCCGAGGAATAAATAAAATAAAAGAAAGCAGCATCTAAGGACAACAGCATCATACTGCAGATATTATGGAGTTGAAACTGAAAATTTTATTTTTCTAACCACTAAGGTCTGATCAACCGAAAGCAGCGGAAAATCAAGATAATTTGTACGGGTTACGAAAGAGTCGAACCCGAGACCACGCGGGTATTTACTATTACTTCGCATGTCACATAAGTTAGCATAGCTCTCTGTACTCTGTACTTTGGTCTTACATTATACTACGTATCATCTACTTGTGTGTTTTTCTCTCATATCTCCTGGACACCCTCTGCTAATATTGCAATAAGAGCGGTTACGCATTACGTCCGATCCGAATCCGATCCGAGTCCATGAAAATAAGGTTCCGGTGTGGCCGTAGAATTATTGGTAGCACGCACTCGACGGATGGTGAACCCATCCGTCGAGTGCGTGCAGTACACGTCTGAAGAAGCTGTTGATTGAACTAGTTTGCTACAACTTAACTGATTTCTACACTGGCGCACGTGAACAGTCACTACCCCATACATAAATATTTTAATTTAATATAACTACCGTCTGACTTACCTATAAGTCCTATAAGTCAGTAATTAATGATTTTAAATACTAATATGAAGCTATGTGACGTACTATAGTGCATTAACATTTGACATTGGAAATCTTTTAAATAATATATAATGATAATGTACCAATTTGACATGTAAATTAATATTTATGAAATAAACCTGAATCTGTTCTACGCCACGCCGGACCTTATTTTCACGGACTCGGATCGGATTCGGATCGGACGTAGTGCGTAACCGCTCTGAGTGTGTATATCCGATAATCGCGCGGGATCTTATCGTCGGATAGTTTTATTCCCTCGCTGATTATGTAAGAACCTTGGCGTTAGGGGTATTTTTACAGGCGTATTAATATTATTAGTAGAACATCAAGACATAGGACCGGAGATTTGGGAAAACTTTCGAAGCCTGTTTTTTACAGTTTCTCACCCTGCGTTCTGAGACGCGTTGAAATCGATTAAAGTACCCGTAATCGCGTTCCGAATCACTGTCAGCCATACATTTTTTTGCTTTTCTGATCGCTGACAGCGCTGAAATGCGCCCTCAATGTTCAGTTCAGTCTCAGATGAAAAATCCTTGCTGCTGCGGTCCGGCCGGGCTCTTTTTAATCTCAAGGCGCTCCCACACAGAGTCATATAACGTTCTACAAATTGTGTTACACAATAACATTATGTAACATTTTGCTACATGTTAGAAATTGTTACTAGTATAAGCGCTCCTAAATTGGTTCAACTTTTTGTAGTTACTACATCGTATAACATTTTGTAACCATCATCAGTTTGCGCACTGTACCAAAAGTACCAACCCCTTCCTTCCGCGCACGCGCTCATGTGTTCCTAGAATAATGTTATATAACAAAAGTTATGATAAAATTTGCTATATCAACTTATAATTCGTTGTATAATATTCTGTAAAGAAGTTATTTAATACGGTAACAATTATTATATTCTGTTAAAAAAGTTAAACAACAAATGTTATGAATGCAACATACTGTAACATTATACGTATATATAAGTGCTGTGTGGGAGTTTTTAAAGAGTCAGGTAGACAATCGATAAAAAACCAGAAACAACAATAAATGTTATCATCGTCATCATCGTGTGGATTGTAAGGTCGACAACCGACCTCACAAACCCTGGTGTCAGTGTTATAGAGCCGCCAAAGGCCACTGACTTGGTTCATGTAATGACTAGATAGTAGCCGGGACCAACGGCTTAACGTGCCTTCCGAAGCACGGAATCGTCTTTCTTTTCGGACAATCAGGTGATTCAGCGTGCAATGTCCTAACCAAATTGGGGAAAGTCTCACAAAGAGATTTTTGCTTGACAGTGTCCCCATCGGGAATCGAACCCAGAACCTCCGTAATGGGCGTCGAAATCTCGACCACTTGGCCAAGCAGGCTGTATGCAACATTCTGTAACATAATATAATTGCTGTGTAGGAGTTCCTATAGAGTCCGGTAGAAAATCGTTAAAAAACGAGAAAAATTGCGCTTAGAGCCGCACCTACGAGAATGGAAACAGAATTTTATCTCAGGAAAAGTTTAGGTGAATCGGATCTCCTCTATAGATACCACGGAGACATATTTGTCTCCGTGATAGATACCTACCATTTAAATGATCTTCGTCGGGAAAAGCCTGATTTTGTAATACTTTTTTTAATTAATCGCATGAAGTATTCTTATCTTAATAATATTAATCAATATAAGTAATTTTCCAAATAGACTGTCTTACAAAATATACGAGGATAGACCATTTACAATTAGCATTATAAGTACCTAGCTGTTCATTACAAGTGTTTTGAATGCAAGTGGCACTAATTTGAGATGTGTATTTGTAAACACTTTGAGGCGAACATGACTGACTGATTTGCTTTAACTCAGCCGCCTACGCGAGCTTCGCTATTAGTATTATCGCACGGTACTTGAGCACGCATCGAATAATCCCGTATGTAGCGAACGTAACGCCTATTTCTATGACTTCATACACATATAAGTTCGTCGTATTAGCAGGGAAGTGCCATGTTATCCCGAAGGTTACTGCCTACTATGTACAGGGTGTATAAAACGAATCCTAGGAGGTAAGTTACCTAAATATTGAAGATAGCATAAGAAATATGAGAACAACTGCATCGCTACTTACCTAAATCAAATCAAATAATGTTAGGTATTTCGAATTTATGTTCTGTCTGATCCAATATTTATTCCTACGCAATATCCCACAATGCAATGCAATGCAGTGTTGCCAGTGAGTGATAGTCAAATGTAACATGAAACAGCTTAAAAAGTAACATTTACAAAGGAAAAGAAACATTAATACGCACTTTTTACATTAAAAAAAAAATCTGCTTTCCCTTTATAATTTATTGACTGACCGAATCCTTTCCAGCAGCGTACGAAACCGCAGCGCCGCCGGTTTGCAACTAGTTAAGGTAAAAGAAATTTTCTGCTTTGTTAGAAACTAGTAGTTACTAGGGATTACGTTTTTTTCCCTTAATCATAGTGCACTAACTAAGCATATAAATATCTCTAAATACATATATTTTACTCTCTCTATACAAAACACTAAACTACAAATTTTATAAAGAAAGATAAACTGTCCTGACAGTAACATAAAAGTAACATATAGAGTCATGAAACGTGGAGGTAACATGAGAGGGTCAAAAGTAACGTAAAATGTTACAAAAGTAACATTCTGGCAACGCTGATGCAATGTATTGTCTGCACGACTCATCTCATCTGGCGTAAAATAATTTTTTCTTAAACTTCCATATTATATAAATAACTTTTCATTAATCATACTCTGAAAGTAGTTCGGAAGTTGCCTGAAGAGCGGATTGAAGGTAACACTTTTCAGCCCGGAGGGAGAATCATTTTCGACTGACAGCTATCATTCATTAATTCATTTTCATTCATTCTGGCATATTGTAAAAAAAACTGGTTCTAATTTCACATTTCTATTGAACTATGTTCCATCTTTCTATACAGCCACTCAATTACAGCGCAATGTTAAATTGAAATAACATAAAGTTTAGTATTAATTAAAGAATATATTATATTTTTTAAATGACTTTATTATAATTAACCTTCAACTATTTCTTTAAAATAAAATAGATTTGGGCAAAATATTTAATATTTTTCAATGATGGAAATTAAAAATAATGGCTCAAAAGCTGGCCGGCACGGCCACAGCAAAAAATAAAAAATAGGCGGGAAAGCAACAATCCGATTATCATTTGTTTTTCGAGTTGTAAGGTTTTGTTTACGTTGTGTTCATCTGATTCAGATAATATGGAAGTCACTCATTTTTTCTTTAGCTAATTCGTGTGTATCTGTCTAAACTGTGTGAAATATTTTATTACTTATAAGTTATTTCGGGATTTTGATTTTCGGAATAATAAAACTTCGGGATTCATAATTTTGAATATTCGATATACTAAAAATCGTACATTTAAAACATCGAAATTATAATATTCGGAAAATTTACTTTCAGAATTGTAATAAATCGGTTGTTTGAAAATTCGTTAATTAACTATTCGTCACTTCCACTATTCGGAAATTTTAAATTCGGAATTGTATATAATTCGGAACTATGAAATTCGGAATTTTAATAATCGTCATTTTCAAATTCGTAAAAAAATAACTCGGCATTATTACACTACTCGTTTCCGTGCCGTGCTGGAGCATCAGAACACCAACCTTTTTTTTGTCATTTAAATAATCATCTAAGTAAGCCTTATTTATTACGAAGCGTCTGTTTTACAAAATTCTTAAACCTTTTTCTGGTAAAACTAAGAATTCGTCAACAAATGAAGTACTAACTTTAGCTAGTCTAACTAAAGTGAGGATTCTTATTTCGTATTACGACCGTAAATGTCAGAATATTTACTAAACTCATGGATATTTTTTCTAACAAACATAACATAAGGCATAGAACCGTCAAGGTGTCTATCTCCTTCAAAAGTTCTCAATCTAAAAAGTGAAAAATAAAATATAGTTAATATAAAACTAAAAAATACCTAATATAAGCTGAAAACAATAATGAACGAAAAATACTAGTAAGTATTATTGTGAAAAAAGCGTGGGGTGCTTTGCGCCATATTTTTCGTACCTAAGTATATCGAGAAACCCACGCTTCTTTTTTTTTCACAATAATACTAGTATTTTTCGTTCATTATTGTTTTCGGCTTATAATAAGAATTATTTTTCACTTTTTAGTTTGATGCGCTTTAAAAGTGTGTGTTTTGATATTTTTTTATACCGTCGATAGAGGTTGTCCTCAGCTATCGTACAGTATGGATGTGTATGTGGTTTCAAGATGTGACTCAGGCTGGCTGGACAATTCTTCCAAATGAGCCGCGTTTAAGTAGGTCAATACACAATTTTAGGTGACGGCTAATCACGCTTATTTCAGTTTATGTGACGCTAGAGAACCCGAGATAATCGAACGCAAACGTGTCCAGCCAGCTTGAAAACCGCCTTTCGCATGGTCTCTCAATCTCCGAACAGAAGGGATTCTAACTATTTCTTGCTTATTACTACTGCGTCACCTAAAATTGTGACAGACATCCAGTTTGAATTTTTGATATACGTATAGCCATTTAGCTAAAAACAACGAAAAGCGTGGCCAGCCAGCCTGATCTTACGTACTAAACTTCTGGCTGGCACCTCTGAATCTCGACAACGAAAGCGTTTTCGAACAAGGTTCTTTTACTAGCATTTAGTGACGGAATTTGTGACAGTCATAGCTTTTGTTTCATGGCGTCACATAAAAGCGTTTACGAGAAATCAATGAAAACTTGGTGCCAGCCACCCTGATGTTCTGGCTGGCTGGCTCATTGTATCTGCGCTGTCTGATGGTCTACGGCTTCCAAATTTCCTTCAAGATTTAATGAAGGCGACGATTAAGATAACCTGTAAATGTGACGACGATCCCACCCATAGTTTCAGAAATATTGATAATTGTTATTTTCCCATACAAATTTCTATAAATATTGCGTGGTGACCATGATTTTACGTGAGTTAAGGAATTATTTTTTATAACTGACTAGTTGTCGCTCGCGGTTATGGCCCAGTATTTTTCGATTATTCCTTTGGGAATATTATAATATTAAAATGAAATTTGTTCATCACCTGAAAATGAAAAGGTTAGACAGGCAGAATAAGAGCATTACTTCCTGAATCGGGGCCAATATCTACCTTTAGAAGCTTTAAGTTTTACCTAAGCGGTTTCCATAGAATCATGGGTTCAACACCTGTTAATGATAAATATTATCAAAATTAAGCGTTAATATAAAGTTTCGTATCCGTGCTACTAACC